>JAAGAY010000961.1:0-21471 GCA_011801015.1 Ardeotis arabs
AGAACAGTGTATCATTCTTTAATGAGAAAAGAAATTAAGTATATCACAGTTATGTCAGGATCCTTTGTTATATGACTTACAGCCTTGCTCCAATTTAGATTACTTTAGATAAAGAAACCTGCTTTCATAGTAACCACTGTCATAACCTTGCTCAAATATGTGGTTACTTTTCCTTCTATGCTAATACAAATGCAACTAAAATAAATATGCAGTTTATTCACTAGCCTAGAGAAAAAAAAAAACCTACCACTTATTAACAGAACAGAAAAATTTACATGCAAGGCTGATTAAACATAGCACTATGGTTTGAGTTTTTTTCTCCTCTAATGAAATATCTTCAGTTTCCATGAAACTTTGTGTAACAGAATATGTGGTAAAAATGGAAAGACATAATATCCTGTATAGCATGATTTAGATATAAAAAGTAATAAAGATAAGGGCAACGGCAGTTCATGACCATTCATGTTGTCAGAAAAAGTGTGTTAACTTGTTTATCTTTTCCTTTACAAGGCTCATTTGACTTGTTTCCTTTGACTGGAAAAAATGGCAGAGAAAACTAATCAGAAAGGCAGAGATTGTTTCGAACAAGATGCTACTAAGGTATCCACAATAAGATGTTCATAAGTGTTCAGCACTAGGTAACTGTGGTTGTGGTGAAATCAGGGCCAATTTCAGTGGAATAATGTGGAATACATCAGAAACTGTTTTCCTTGGGTGTTTATAAAAAAAAAAACAAAACAAACCGAACCAAACCAAAAAGCCCCAAACCCAAGAACAAATCCACAAAAAATACAGTAAGGTAAGATAAAGATTTCACTTCTCTAAACTCATATAACTTACAATAAGTTGTTTAAGTTGCTACACAGAGTACCAAGAAAGCTTTTGAGTCAGACTACGCAGGTGCCATTATATATGTTACACAGCCACTAGTGTTTTCCTTCATTCACAACATGTCACAATATCCTCTGAAAACAGTGGAATGACTTTAAAGGACTTCAGTAAATTAAAATGTCTTGATTGATACCCTTCTCTGACAGCAACACCAACGGTCGTGGAACAACCTTTGTCTGTCCTATTAAACACAATTATTCTCTAGAATCACATGCTTTCATCCAAAGTGTTTATTGGGAATAGTCTCTGCCCTATGCTAAGTCTTGAGTGCTGGTTGGGAATTGATTGGGACACTGCTAGTTGAAGTAAGTCAAACTATGCGAAGGGCTGGTCTCCCAGTACCCTTATGTTTCTGTGCCAAGGAACATTGTCAGTGCTCTCTCTAAGCATAGTTTTAGCCTTGTCTCCTATGTATGAAGGAGCTTGGATCTTCTTTGGGAGTGGGATAGCAGATGTACCCCAAGTCAGAGACTATTCTGATGAAGGGACTTCCTGCCATACACAGTTTTAGGTAACACACATACACATTTATATTTATGAGTTGGATGTGACTGTAGTTTCAGAAAAAAAAAAAATTCAAGGCAGAGAATTTACTAATGTGTGGCAGATCTCATTTATTCTGTCAGTCTGTATGAATGTCAGTAGAGTAAGGACACTGAACAACATCATTTGAATTTGAATCCTGCTTGTTACTGAGCTTCAGCTGTTCCTGAATATATGCCAGATGGGCATGGTGAGTGGTTCATTCACCACCATTGTGTCCCTCAAAGTTAGCCAGTAGAATAAGAACAGCTTTGTTCACTCTCGTGATACTCATTTTGGCTATAATTTCAAGAATTCAGAGAGTGAATCAGTACTATTTATTACTCCTTTGATGGAGTCTGGGGAGCAACAGACTCATTTGTAGTTAAGTTATCATCTTTCTTCCCTGACAGCACTGATGGATTATGATAATTTAAAAAGCTTTTCTTTCATTTAATATATAAGATCTTAAATTTTTAAATTCTTGTCCTTTGATTTCCACTGCTCCTGATACACTAGGTCTCATGCTCCCAGGCATTCACTTTTCATCATGTTTCTCTCTTTCTCTGTGGAATAGTGCGCATGGAGAATGTCCTCAATGACATTAATAACTCTACCAGTAAAAATCTATGTCAAAAGCAAACTGACCACTGACAAATCAAATAGACTTCAAATGAAGAAAAAACGTAGATTTTAGACAATTTCCTATTCACAATATCGAGCCAAGCCTGGATTCTCAAAGGATGTGAGGTTCAAAGAAGCACAGCTTCCCACAAGTAGACCAGTCAGTTCCTGAGGAAAAGATGGCTAACTTCCCTAAACCCCCTTCTCTCTCTCTCTTTACTGCTAAACATGATGTTATATGGCGTGGAATATCTCTTTAGTTAGTTCATGTCATCTCTCAGGTTGAGTCCCCTCACAGCCTCTTGTGCACCCCCAATCAATTCACTGGGGGGAAAAGTGAGAAAAAGAGAAGACCTGGATGCTGCACAAACACTGTTCAGCAATAGCTAAAACATTAGTGTGTTATTAGCATTGTTTTGGTCACGAATGTAAAACTCAACTCTGTACCAGCTGCTATGAAGAAAATTAACTCCATCTCAGCCAGACCCAGTACAAGGATACATGAATGGCCAAGATATCACCTAACTAACTCTTATATTCGAAGATGGAACATGCAAAATGGAATATTCTGAGATATAGTGAAATAGAATTTCCCTTTTGAAATAAACCTCTTACTTGATCACCTAGATCTCTCTTTCTATTTTTAAAATGGACTATTTACAGGCTCTGAACAAGAAAAATTGCTCTGCAGCAGCACTGGCAAATTACTGTGGAAGCTTTGTGAATACTAAGATAGTAATTCAATCTACAAAGAAACCTTAAAAAAACCAATAACAACAACAACGAAAACATCAATGTCCCAAAATGTATCTGTGTCTGCCAAATGCAATTTTTGCTAAAGTAGTTTTGACTAAGATGGTCCTGCTTGGTGTGACACCATCTGTTGAATTTCACTTGCTCATGTACTAGTAAGAGTAAATGGCAACTTTACATAATTTAAAATAAAACAATCAAACGGGGAAACAACTTCTCAATTACAGTAATGAAAAAGATCAGGTGGGCTCTTACTCATCCTACGGACCATTGCACAGCTGATTTCACATATGGGAAGAGAGTTACTTAACCATTGATATAGCCACTGTTTACACAGACTAACACTGGAGGAAAATATTTTATCCATCACCTTTTCTTCAGCTGTTACTAGTTGAAGTACTGATTATTTTCTATGTTGGAAGGTTTTGTTTGTCAGTAAGGAGGGAAGAACAATGGGAAATTAGGCATAATTTCAAAAAACATCAGAATGTGTTTCACAATATTTGGGGATATTTTTTTTTTCCTTACTTCTTCTGTTTTGTATGCCTGATCAGATTAGAGAAGAAAAAAAAAAAAAATCTACTTACTTCTCCTGCAAGTCTTACTGGATTTTTTTCTCCTAATTATGAATTTCAGATTATGGTAATTCTTATGACCTAGATTTTCAACGCACTTAGTTGAAAGGTGTTCCATGAAAGAAAGCAAAGTGATATTTGCAATGTGAAGTTTAGTACTGATTATAAGAAGAAACAGGGATAGACTGATGAATGAGGTCTGAAACAGATTCCTCTTTCTAAAGGAATATGAACCACATTGATGTTCATTCAGGAAGCTTAGAAAAAGAGGATTTGGGGGCCAGAAGGCAGGAGACAGGCAAGCACTGGATAGGAAACTCTTAAACTGCTTTAGTTATTTGCCACAAACTGAAATATTGTCACTTCAAGAAGCAGGAGCACAGCACTAACAGGACACTTCCACTGATATATCTTTTAACTTGAACAAGGATCAGGTCTTGAACAAGTTATTTTTTAAAGAAAGGAGCAATTGCATTCGATAAAGCTTTCCCTAAGCACAGGTCTTCATTTGAGCTTGCTCCTCCGTGCAAAAAGCTGAGAGCACAGTGAGTTTAACCCACAAAGCTGCAGTCGTGAGTGCAGCTACAGAAACACACAGTTTAGAAAACAAGTTTACTGAGAGAAGGAGCACCAGATCAGTGCCATAATTATAGATGACAGAGAACCAAAAGCGTCACCCCCTGTTCCCTGTAATGTGAAACAAATCGTCAGAAATCAGCCTCTTAAATCAGATAATATCTCTTCCAGGCCTCCTTGAGCACCACCTGCATCTTGCAAACGAATATTTATCTCAATTAACACAAGTGGACTCTGAAGAAATGTCACATGGCTGCACCGTCAATCTGGAGAGAGCAGCAGCAGCTTAATGCTCCAGCGTGCAGTGATGAGGCAAGATAAACAGGAGGCTACTCCACACACTGCACAATTGCATCTCTCCTGAATCCTTGATTTTAAGTCCTTACAAACCCTTTGGGACTCAAGCGCTGATTAGGAAGATTATGAAAATTCAGGTATCGAAGCCAGATGTTCAAGTTAACATCATGCAGGAGCTGGTATTTTCCCACAGAAATCAAGCAGTAGGGGTGGTGTATCAAGCTCCAGTCCTGCTTCTGGGGCTCTCCTTAGCAGACAGGCATTTTCATGCTCATTTATTTATTCTTTTTGAGCTGCTAGTGGACTTATCACAAGGGAGAAATCTGCTGGCATCAGGGAGTTAAAGGGAAATTTATTTTGAAAAACAGGTTTTTAAAAAGCTATTTTGTTTTAATGAGCAGTCTCAGATACCCAGAGCTTCTGTCTTACTGTGGAGATTAGAGCTTTCCCAAAGTATCCTAAGCACAGAGGTGTCAATTCCTGTCCCAGGAGAAGAAACATATTTTGAATTCTGATTTCAAGACACATTCTCAACAGTGATTTCCCCTCTGAGCCAAACAGACTTATTGAGAGGAAAAAAAAAAGAGTATGTCTCTTTATTATTGTTATATAAATAACATATCCATACATATATGCATGTACACACACACACACACACATATATATACACATAAACATACACACATCTATATATGTCTTTATGCCACTGCAGGTTAGCTGTGTTAGGAGACCAGCACTATTCATTTTTTTTCCCAATGCGAAGTAGGGTATCGTGTCATTGTCACACAGAAATTTTGGCATTAAGGTTCCTGCAGCCCTGAGGTAACTCTTCTTTTCACATCACCAGCCAGAAGGCTTGATTTCTAGGCTGTACCTTGCTTCAGTCATTGCTAGTGGGTTTGTGTTATCAGACAAAGGAGTAGGAGCCATAGGTCAATTATTGATAACCTTCTGGAAGAGCTTTAGCTTACTGGACCCAGCCCAAAGCATAATTCAGCCTTTGGGATAGAAAATAGTGGTTGAGAACATTCGTCAGAGAAAAGAGGTCTGAAAGAGGATAAGCTTGAAAAGAAGCCTTGAACTAGAGTTTAGCTAGTGTTATTTGGGAATTGCTGAAGCCCCGAAGAGGCTATGACTTTTAAAAATGTAAAATTACACTAGAAATTGAATTTTTAAAGTTGCTATTTCACTGAACTTAGAAATTCCTTTTTTTTTTCTCCCATTTTTAAGTTCCTTTAAGTCTGTATATTTTTCAGTTGCAAATCCTGCATAGATATCAAAGAAAACCAAAGGTTATTAAATATATAGTTGTCTGCCTGCATGATATCTGATCTGCCTAGTAACAGACATTGTAGAGACACTGAGGGTGTATGAGACATTGCTAGAATACATATATGGATTAAAAAATAAATAGAGTGTCTATCTGTCTATCTATTGCAAGAATGAATGACAGACAGAAAAACAAACTATGGAGTTAACAATTAGTAATCAATTGCCTTAAGCATTCTGCTCAGTCACATGACATCACGGATTGAATACAAAAATAACTTTTCTGGGAAGAAATGTCTGATAGTTAGCTTGCTGAAATATCCTAATCTAGAAAGACTGTTAAACGCGTTAGAGAGGAATCAGCCTTGCACAGATCAAAGCTATAGCTTGATTTGGAGAAGCTACCAGATATCCTGATTTCTCTGACACTTCATTTCACTTTTAGTATATATGGAAAGAATCTTTCATATCACACGTCCCTCTCCTTCAGCTGCCCTTGAAATTCTCAGTCAAATGCTGCTTAGTTTTTTTCTGTCTCCATTGCTTTTAAACAGCATATTAAAAATGACTGGCTGTATCTTGCAGTGATCTGCAGAGTGCAGTTGGTCCGTCTTGGTGTTGTGGTGGTTTGCAGGGGTGGACAGATGTCTGGTCGGCTCTATATACCTTCTCTGAAGACTACTTTCCCCCTTTTGCACAACAAATTATCATGCCAGCTTTCTGGTTTGTTTTTCTTCTCTACATCAAACAGGCAGGTCCATTTCTTCTAGCTTAGTTTAAAGTTTAAACTTGAAAAAGTTAGTGATAAAGAAATGGAAAGCATTGACTTTTAAAAATTATTGCATGTGTCGTGTTGAAGAGTTTCTACCTGCAAAAGGTTTTTATGAAAGGATCATACATACTCACAGGTGACCTGGCAAGTTGTGAGAAAACGAGTGCCATAACTCACTAGCAAGAAGTCAGCTTTGTTTAATCCTACCTCAAGGGAGATTTAGCTCAGTTTATTTCAGTAGCATGTGTCAGTTCAGTGGTCTCATAGGACAATGAGTAGAAAGCTTAAAGACTGATTGGATCTCTAGGGCCTCAATTTAGTTGTCTAAATAAAGGCTTCTAGTTCTACCTGAAACACTTTGGGATATCTGCGACATCCATGTTGTCTGAGTGATATGACAAAAGACCTACAGGTGACCACTGCCCTTCTGGAAGAGCAAATGGAGATGAAGCAAAGATACCCTACGGCATTCATACCCTGCGACACTATGACTGCACTTAGACAACCCCCTTGAGTCTTCTCTTTCTCCTTGTGTGAACTGAGCTGAAAATAATACTACATACTAAATATCTGAACAGGGAAAGTGAATGGACAGAAAAGAAGGTGTGGGATAGGAAAGGACTTGTGCATTAGAAGAACTTGTTGGTCCCAATTTGACAGTGAAGTTTGTGAGGTAGGGTCCATTCAGGACAGAAAAGTAGAAAAGCAACTTCATCAGAGGGCTGTCAAGGTAGTTGGGGACTGAAGCAGTTCTCCTATGAGCAGAGGCTGATAGAGATTATCTTTTCCAGCCGGGAGAATAGCAGCTTCAGGGAAGACTTAGTTGCAGCCTTTGAGTAAGTACAAGGAGATTATCAAGAAAATGAAACCATGGATAAAGCCCTGAACAACATGGTCTGAATTCAGTGTTGAATTAATCTGTTTTGAGCAGGAGGTTGGACTAGAGATGCCTAGAGGACCTTTCCAACCTGAGTGATTCTGTGATTCTTACGAAGACTGCACATTTCTTCATATGAGGAACATTTGTGGAAATTTCCAATTAACCAATGGAAACTTTTGTCTTATGGATGCATTAAGTGTAGGTGTGCATTATATTCAAACCTGGAGATGAGCTAGTTTTATTTTCCCCAAGTTCATCCAACTAGTGTAAACCAAATAGGAATTGGAGATCCCCTTCAAAATCATACTACTGATCCTAATTAAAATTATAATGTAGATGGAGCCCAATTCCTCAAGTTCAGCTAAGTTCTTTCTACAGTGTCTTAGACTTAAATTAAACTTGTAAAATCTTCTAGGAAGGGACACTTTCTCTTCTGTGCTTCTGCAACAGCTAGAACAATGAAGCCTTGGCCCATTTCTGAAGCTGCTGGATATTTTTCCAGTAATAACAACAGAAATTAACTGTATTAATGAAATAGTCTCTTAGGCACAGGTCCCAGACTCATTAAACCCTCTCTCTTTGAAAAATGGATTGAAGTCTCATTTAAAAAAAAATTAAAAGAAACATTTTAAAAAAATAATTTAAAAAAAAAGCATTATTCTCTTTCATAACTCAAAGGTTAGTTCAGTTTTGCTGAATAACTCCAATCTTATTGGAAAATATTTAATTGGAACTTAGAGGTTTAGGATTTTATTTTGTTCCTAGTGAAAACATGTTAACCATAAGAAAGCCCACAGACTTTTGACAAACTGAAGGCCTACCCTCCTCACTTCTTTTCCCCCTCCCTCCTCTTCTCTCTCCCTCTTTCCATCTGCCATTATCCACAACACCACTTTAAAACCATGGAACTTATTTTTCAAGTGCTGAGGGATGAGAGCTTTTAACTGGATATTATCCTATATAGAGGACTATGCCACTGTTTCGCTGGTTGGAATATGCACTGCAATTGGTTTCATGGATCTACTTATCTCCAGCATCTGGAGATTTTAACTGAAGTGCAAATGAGAGTATAACAGCAGCATATTAATTAAGTACTAACCGCAGGCTTTGGCTCTGCTACAGGATGCACTAAACAACACACATGGAATATAGGTCAAAGAAGCAAGATATTAGAGTACTTCTGAGTGCAAAAATAATGTATTTGATTTTAGTATGGTATTGCATATGCAACTCATTAAACTGGACTCTGAGGAATTCTGTTTCCATACAGGTGATAGATCAGCACTACTTGTTACTCCAAGGAAAGCATATGTAGAGCAAAAGCTACAGACTGTAATGTGTTGCCTACCTGATGCAGAAGTAAACAGTATTCTAATAATCTATGCACAGACTGAAAACTTTGTGCTGGAGGGTTCAAACTAAACAGTGCTGATATGCAGGTCCTCAATTAAATGTGGAGTTTACCTTTTCAACTCATGCTCAACTGTCTAATAAGCTGAATTCCTGGAAGGTTTAATTGTGGTTCATTAAACACCGCAGAAAACTCACAAACAACAAATAAATATCTTAGTAACCTGCTCAATGTCATTTTAGTATGGTTGTAGGCAAAGGATCAACATAACTCAGTGAACAGTGAAGTATTTTATGTTTAAAGTAGCAAATGCAGAAAATCATAGAATCGTAGAATGGTTTGGGTTGGAAGCACTCATTAAAGATCATCTATTCCAACTCCCGTGCTATGGGCAGGGACATCTTCCACTAGATCAGGTTGCTCAAAGACCCATCCATCCTGACCTTGAACACTTCCAGTGCTAGGGCACCCACAACTTCTCTGGGCAACCTGTCCCAGTAAAAAATTTCTTCCTTACGTCCAGTCTAAACCTATCCTCTATGAGTTTAAAACCATTGTCTCTTGTTCTGTCGCTACAGGCCTTGAGAAAAAGTCTTTTTGTTTCTTTCTTAAAAACCATTTTTATAGATTGAAAGGCTGCAAAAATGTCTCGCCGGAGCCTTCTCTTCTCTAGGCTGAACAACCCCAGCTCTCTCAGCCTGTCTTCATAGAGGTGTTCTAGCCTTATGATTATTTCTGTAACTGTTCTCTGGACTTACTCTAATAGAATAATAGAATCATAGAATCTTAATGTTGGAAGAGACCTCCAAGATCAACCGCCAACCTAACCATGCCTACTAAACCATGTCCTGAAGTGCCACATCTATATGTTCTTTGAACACCTCCAGGGATGGTGACCCCACCACTTCCTTCAGCAGCCTGTTCTAGTGCCTGATCACTGTTTCAGTAAAGAAGTGTTTCCTAATATCTTGGCAACTTGAGGCCATTTCCTCTTGTCCTATCGCAAGTTATTTGGGAGAAGAGACCAACACCCTCCTCCCTACAACTTCCTTTCAGGTAGTTGAAGAGAGCAATGAGGTCTCCCGCCAGCCTCCCCTTCTCTAGACTAAACAATCCCAGTTCCCTCAGCCACTCCTTATAAGACTTGTGCTCCAGACCAGCTTTGTTGCCCTTCTCTGGACGATACGCTCCAGCCACTTAACGTCCTTCTTGTACTGAGGGGTCCAAAACTGCACACAGTATTCAAGGTGTGGCCTCATCAGTGCCAAGTACAGGGACACAATCCCTTCCCTACTCCTGCTTGCCACACTGTTCCCGATGAAAGCCAGAATGCTGTTGGCCTTCTTGGCCACCTGGGCACACTGCTGGCTCATGTTCGGATGACTGTCTACCAGCACCCCCAGGTCTCTTTCCACCAGGCAGCTTTCCAGCCACTCTTCCCCAAACCTGTAGCGTTGCATGGGGTTGTTGTGACTGAAGTGCAGGACCCAACACTTGGCCTTGTTGAACCTCATACAGTTCACTCAGCCCATCGGTCCAGCCTGTGACCAATGGGACCCTGTCTTTCTTGTACTAGGTCCATACAGGTCCATCTTTCTTGTACTGGGTCAGATAGGTCCATGTCTTTCATGTACTGCGGGACCCCAGAGCTGGACACAGTACTCCAGGTGAGGCCTCATAAGAGCAGAATAGAGGGGCAGAATCACCTCCCTTGACCTGCTGGCCACGCTTCTTTTGATGCATCCAAGGATACAACTGGCTTTCTGGGCTCCAGGTACACATTGCCAGCTCATTTCCAATTTTTCATCCACTAGTATCCTTAAGTTCTTCACTACAGAGCTGGCCTCCATCCATTCATCCTCCAGCCTCTGTTGATATTAGGGTTTGTTCCAACTCAGTCCAAGACCTTGCACTTGGCCTTGTGGATGTTCATGGGGTTACTGATACAAAATCACACCTACTGGAACATCACTAACCATTTGAGAGGTCTGTTCTTGAAGGACCTCATCCAGCAAAAGTTTGAGAGAGATCCAAAACATCATCTACAGTCTAGTTACAGCCTGTGTCACTCTTATGCCAGCACTATTACACAGGTATTCTCAGATACAACACAGTGATTAGGAAAGGTGGGAAGAAAGCTTCTTTTAAGGGGGATACAAATGTGTGCTGAATCATACAATCATAGAACCATAGTATAGTTAGGATTGGAAGGGACCTTTAAAGGTCATCCAGTCCAATCCCCCTGCAAGGAGCAGGGACATCTCCAACCAGATTAGGTTGCTCAGAGCCCCATCCAACCTGGCCTTGAATGTTTCTAGGGATGGGGCATCAACCACCTCTCTGGGCAACCTCTTCCAGTGCTTCATCGCTCTCATTGTAAAAAATACCTTCTCCACAATGTGGAGAATAACTTTCTCTGCTATGAAATCAGAGGAGGAAGAGTAATATTCTGTAATGTGACCAGTAATGATAAGTGGGGTTTCCACTTATGCCCAAATGCCTGCTAAAGATTACTCTTTCACAGTGAAGAAGCAATACAAATTCCTAGGCATCTTAGTCCATGGAGAAAGAGAAAAGCAAGGTCATCCAGAGAAAGCAAGGGAGAAGGAAGCGTTATCATCTGTGTTCTGATGGATGATACAAAGTGAAGTGCTAAAAAGATGCAGTGAAAGATTCAGAGCCAGGAGAATATTTGCTGAAGGTGTCTAAAATGATCTAAGAAAGTTGCTGGTTCTGGAATTACATTGCAGCATCCCTTTTCCTGTCAGCGCACTTCTCTGATTCTAATGATAATTAATGTCACCTCCAGGTCACAAAACTCTACGACCCATTTCCATTTCCAAGCCTCCATAGGGAAGATCAGTGCTATTCTTCTATTCACTGTGAAAAACTACAGAGAGACAGTAACAGGAAACATGGAAATACTCACTTTTTTTTTTTTGTAGAATTCTGGTATATCACCACTAAATGATAGTGTTATCTAATCTGGGTTTAATATGCATTTATGTTAATGCCAGGATATGTACTTACTTGATCAAAGAGAAAAACAAAAGGCTTTGTTGAATTTTAAAGAATATTTTGAGAGCAGTAATCATTCTAATTATTCGTAGATGATAGAAATAGGCTGATGTAAGCTATCTTGTCCTCTACCTGCCTATTTACCCTTCTATTTTTTTTCTGTAGCACTCACAACTGTAGCATCTAAACACAATCAACAGCTAGCAAACTGCTACTGGTATTTTGATTTTCTAAACTCTTCTTCATAAGAAATGTGGTAGTATAACAAGAAAAGACTGATGAGTCACATTAGCACTTTGATTTTTTTTTTTTTTTAATTAACATGAGCCAAACAGCTTTTTACTCATCGTTCCTGGCTCTGGGTATTACAGCAGTATCTGGAGTGCTCAGACAAGACTGGGGCAAACTTTAATGGGCTGTGTACTGTACAAACAAGCGGGGAAAGACAGCCTGTATGAAGAGTCCTAGTGTGTAAAACTGAAATAAATGATGTTTTGTTTCTGCTTTACAGGTGGCTATATGAATTGTAGAGACATTTTAAAGCTTCTGTACTGGCATCATGCTTGAGCACTACGATAGAGAAAATAATTCATCTTAGACCTCTTTGTTGCAGTTAGCACTTCAATAACACTTCACGTCTTTCATCACTGGCTGTTTTGATATCTTGCTTCATCCTAGATTTTTACAATATGACTTTTATCTTGAGATGGGCAATGGGAAAATGTACACTACTACACAGGTACTAGCAAATTATTATGTGCATCAGCCTCCAACATAAAAAATGTAGAAATTTCCCACTGAGCTTGCCTCAAAATAATAGGCTTAGATTAAGGGTATGCTTTATCCTCATGAAACACAGGCAGAGGCAATAAAAAGAACTCTGAGGTTAATCCTCTGTTTTTAGTGACCTTGATTTGTAGGATCACAAGGAAATTCAGCTTGGAAGGGACCTCAGAAAAACTTCTAGTCAGCTATGAGGACAAACCAGGCTTTCAGAACTTTATCCACCCTGGTCTTGAAAATCTCCAAGCGTGGGCAACAGCACAAATTGTCTCGGCAACCTTTTCTGATATTTGATGGTCCTTATGATGAAAAGCTTTTTCCTTATATCCAGTCAGAATCTTAATCTTTTTTTTTATTTTTTTTTTTATATGTTTCCATATATGCTTCTGAGGACAGGATTCTTTAACAGATGCCAAGAGTAAGGTGGCATGGAAACAGCCTTGTCACTAGTGAACAGCTTAAGGAGTGTTATTCATTAGATGTCATGAAGATACTAATGCAAGCTGAAAGACAAAGCACACATTTTATGGCATCTAGAGTCCAGTCTAGGAAATGAGAAGAGTTGGCAGTGTTAAAACATCTTCTTAAATGGCCATCAGGTGAGAAGAAAGTAGAAAAAAAGGCACAATGCACAAGGCACATTTAACTAAATGTTTGTTAAAAATTATTTCTCTCTGCAAGTAAGTACAAAACGATGTAAAACAGTATTATCAGAGAGAGCTCAGATGATTTCCATCTCTTTAAACAAATTCTGATAGGACTAACCCTGATATTTTTGTGAGACACTCTAAGAGAATATAAATGGGTCAACTACTGCACCAGAGTCAATATCCATCAGCCTGCAAAACTGAGAATGTTGTAGCTCGCCTTTTATGAAGGAATAAATCAGGTCTAATTGGGTGGAAGTGACTGGATGATTTAGTTTACTGCTGCACTGTTGGTGCTCTGTCTGAGATTTTAAAAGCCAGCTTAGGAACTCATGGTGAGAGATAGAGAGACAATTATTAGGAGGTTTGGACTTTCAGCTGTCATAGAACTTTTCTTCATGAGTGTTTATTCCCTAGAGGTTAATTTTCCCTTGGCAGTGAGTGACTTATTTATTTGCAGGATAATATTTTTAATAAGTTTTCAAATAATATTATTTTTCTTTATAATTTGTGAGGCTATGTTTGTGTGTGTGCGTGCATGTGTGTGTGTGTGTGTGTGTGTGTGTATGTGTCTGGTGCATCGATCAGCAAATTTATATGGAATGGCCATAACATTGGGAAATCAGATTTCAGCCTATAGGAAGCAAGTGAAAGATTCTTCCTCTTCTACATCATGTTTCTAAAGAGGAAAGATGAGACCAGTAGATAAACCCCTAGTCAAGGGATGACAGAAAAAATTTTTTGTTTTTAACCTTTGTCGCTCTTTGTTTTCCGTATAATCTTAGATGAGTCATATTGGGATTAATTATTTTTTAAAATTATTTAGATACCTAGAGTGAGTTTCAAATGGAAATAAATCCATTATCATACCTTAGATATTTTAATGAGGAAATTATGAATATAAAAAGTTACATAGTCCGCTAGTAAAAAAAAAAAAAATTCTATAAAAATGCCTTGACTGAAAAATAACTAAAGAGTTTCTGTTGACATTTTCTTCTCAAAAATACAATACACTTTTCAAAATGTAGGGTTTCTACAATTATTATCCTGTTGTACAGAAATTATATTGTAATTTTGTCTTTCTGTAATTTCTAAGAAGGAGCATCTGCATTGAGTTCCCTATCTACAGAGATATCGCTTTAGTACTGGCCACGTTTCTGGTCTGATTACTCCAATGCTTTCTGATGACTCTGCATTGTTCACATTGCTTTTCAACTATTTTCTGCACAATCATACAGTACCTGAATTTCTACTAATTGCTTTCTTACATTTTTTTTTCTGTAAATCACTCTTCACCTTCATTATCCAGAAGTGTAGGATTTGTGTTAAAGCTGGTTTATGTGTTTTGTGGCATCAATGATGACAATGATTACTTCTTTGCTGGTTGTCCATTTAGTAGGATTGGAATGTGTGGACAAACAAAGAGTGATCAATGGACTCTCCTTTGAAACAATTTTGTGAGGGTCTAGACATTTTCTAATACTCTCTTGTGGTATCATCTAGCTAATTAAATGCGCTCTGTGCTGCACATTTTAATAGGAAGCAGAAGAGAAGCAAGCTGGCTGGCACAAGGCTGAACTCGAGAACAAGTGTCCTTGAAACATGTTGGCTTAGGATTGTATGTGTTTGAAGTCAGTTTTTCATCACATAAGGAACATACTATTTTTCAGGCAGACAGCTAAGGTAGGGTGATGAGTAGGAAAGAAAGCTGTCCAAACCCTAACATCAGCAAAACCAGATACAGGACTCATGACTGAATGGTGTTTCAACACGGAGGCAGGATCATTTGGGCAGGATTTTGATAGCTTCCACAAAGAAAATGGCAAGACACTGATAAACTAAAGTAATGAAAAAAGGCCAGACCTGATTGTGTGTCAACTGTACAAAAAGATAGTATCTGTAAAGCAGGCATGTAAACAACTCCTTAAACCTCCTACAACAAATTATTCTCTTCTTGAAATGCTGTATGAATCTAACTGAACAACTTAACAGAAAAAATTATTTTATAATTACTATCAAAATGCAACCTCCTTCTCAGGAGAAACACTGCCAGCAGGAAACAGCAATACTGTATTAAATAATGTTATGTTAAGATGAAACTGCAAAGGCTAAGAAGACTGTGGATACCTGAATTTAAAGATGGCCTAGTTACTTTTGAACCATGCACTAGATCATAGTGAATAGGGCTAATCTATAAGTATTTAAATGAACAACTGCCTTCAGAAAATTTTGATTCACTGTCATCAGAAAACTTCAACTTAATATACATATGAAAATATTTCTTAATATTATCTCCCACTTATTCTGTGTAAAATACATTAATATTGATTGTCACAGCTACTTGACACTTATTGCTATCCATAAATCTCCCTCTCACATGCACATAGTATCCCTAGAAATGTGAAAAAAAAAAAAAAATCCCACCTCAGAATTATCTGGAGCCTGATAAATTAAGTCGTAAAGTTTTTTGTTCGTAACCTTCTATTTAGAAAACATGTCCCACCAAATGTGTGTATCAACAGTCATATAACAGATGGAAGTCTGACAGCCCTAGGGAATCTGTTGACTTCACCTTTACCATTGGTCCAGAGGCTGGTATCTCCACAACATTTCTTTTTTTTTCTTTTTTTTTTTTTAGGTATACATCAGTGTTCCATAAAACACCACCTTTTTATTTTATGTAAGAAGATATTTTCTCTTACATCTCCCTGTGTGAATCCTGACATCTTCCTCGATCAACTGCAGTGTTGTTAGACCCATGTGGCCACTAACACATTGTCCCTTAAAGCTTTCAAAATCTTGTCTCTTTTCACAGTGTTGCTTATACTATTGCTTCTGGAAAAAGAAATCTAATGCCATTCTATCTGTCATAGTAAAGTCTATTATTTTTTTACTTTGTGGACATTCTATTCCATGATTCTATGACATCAAAACACAGATTGAGTCTGTTTTTAGGTAACTTCTATACCTTTCCTTTTATCTTATGTATCTAACGTATCAGTTGAATTTCAACAGGACAGCAATTCTGATTTTTTGTTGTTGTTGCTTCCCCTGAAGCGTCTAGATCTTCTGCTCTGATTGGCTCTAGTAGAATTTTCATTTTAGTTCTTATCTCGTACCTGGGTATCAATTTAATATTTACAGCCAGTGAGATGTCTCTTCCTCCTACTGCTCACCACTTTTTATCTAGTTCAGATATAGTCAGTTTTAATATCCTGGAAAATATAAGCCTGTATGTCTCAGTAATCTATCTTTTTCCATGGCTCCTGTCTTCAGGCCTGCTATATTGACAATGTCAACTTCATTTTTTCTATTATTCCAAAATGTAAATCTATACTTCCTCTTGTAGACCTTCGTTAAGTACTGGAATTCTGTCTGTGTCTGACCTATCAAATCATATGTCTGGAAAACATCCATGGGAACTAACTCCTCAGAGTAAGTTCACAACCCTCATTTGAGTCTGAGGCCTCATGAGATGGCACCTTTTCTCCCCAGCTGTGTCTCGGCCAATGTCTTCTTCTGGCTTTGGCTCAAGTGTGAAGATATGGGCATATGGGTCAGGAAAGAGGCTACGTTGCCAGAGGTAATGTATGAGCTACAGGTAGAGCAGTAAAGGATTTTGAAGAAAAAGTCAACAGTATGTACTTGGTGCTTAGGGCATGAGATTTGATAGGTCTGAATTACGGGATGTGACACTGAGAAGTTCATATATCCAACTACGCAACTCAGGAAAAGTCAGCCACACAGAATCAGCCTCTTTCTGAATGCTGGAGAAAAGTACAAGGTTACTCACGACTGGCCGCAAAGGTTTGTTCTGACACCTGAACACTCCTTAGAGGTCTGCTATCTAGGGAGTGACCTATCAAGGCTCAGATCTCACAAGTTAAGCACACAAAGGATTAAAAGTGCCACAAAAAGTCATACAGGTATGAGCCAGGCAGAGTGTGAAGGACTCTTGCAGAGTTGTACAGTCATATACAATTTTGTTGTATTTAGCTTGATGGTTGAAATAAAGTAACAAATCAGACATATATAGGAAGATAATACCTTGGGGAAAAAAAACCTTTCACTTATTTTGCTCTTAAAATGCTTTTTTTTTTAGCTTTAAATGGAGAAATATCTTCAGGAAGTAAGATAAATTAGCATAGACTCTGCACAAGGAGTCAAAATATAACACGATCACAGTGCAAGCGACTCCAAAAAAAACTAGAGTGATGAAATGTTATGTGCATTTAATAATGATTTGGGTGCAGTGACTAAATCCATCGAAATCCACTTTATTTCTTTCCAATAATATACAGGCTGATCTAAATTTCCTAGAGCCAGGATATGTCACTGCTCTATATTTAAGCCTTTTGATGATTTTCACTCTGAATATGTTCCGTTTAGCAATTAAAGATCCTTTTTTTCTTGATTTTTTTTTTCTCAGATGCTCTTTGAACTTCTTTAAGTGCACTGACAGCATCAACATGGGTCTGATTTCTGTAAATGCTGCTGCTTAGACTACCGATTACCTTGTGCTATATTCACCTATAATATAAAATAAGGTATCTTGAGTGTGGTCACAGTGCCTACCGTAAGATAACTAAAAGGAGGAAAATGAGATGGTTTTGTTTCAAAAATACCAGTTTTCACTGGAAGATTACTGTTTAGTATTTGTTGCATGAAGATCTCCATACCAGGTGACCAGTGTTGAGTATATGCAGTTGAGAATGCAGCATTCTGCTGTCACTGTTATAAACTCTTTTAAACTAAATATGTCGGATCACGCACTGCTATCATACTGCTAATATCTTGTTGTTATGGAGGGAAGGATTTGGAAGCTGGATGTATTAACAATAGCTTGGTCAACAGCTGAGGGTCTCTTTGACTAGGCACGTGCTTTGCAGGAGGCACTGTTGCCTGGAAGATACTTGCAGAAGACAAAAGCAATTTAGGAAGTAACAAGGGCACTCTGCACACTTTGAGTCTGACTCAGCTGCTGACATATGGATATCTAGTGCTAGCTGAGATACCCACAGGTATCAGAGACATTCACACTGGGTCAACAGCAGGAGCCCTGGGGGATACATAATCTCCTGGAGCAGCAGCTGGAGGTTAGGCAGGATGAGCTAGCATCTTAAATGGCACAAGACTTTTGGACTAGATGACCTTTGAAGGTCCCTTCCAACCCTAACCATTCTATGATTCTATGATTCTATGATTCTATAAATATCAGCAACAAAACTGAATCCTTTGAGTTTTCTGAATGTGTATTTCTGTGGCAGATCTAGCTCCTGGCTGCCATAGTCCTTGCCCTCTCCCTGTGGAGCATGCTCCAGGCTCATTCTCCTATTCATATCCCTGTCTTGTTTCTTGTTCTAGTTGAACCCTTCTCTGAGCAATGTCAGCCCAGTAATCTTACAGGAGGGTATTATTTTTATTTATTTTTTTCTTCTGGATTATGAAACCAAAAGACCTTTACAGAAAGTATTGTAAGGGAGAAGGTGGAAATATGCAGCTGGCAGGGAAAATGCAATGACCAGTAATGAAGCTGCCATGGAAACCTAGCCTAAGGCTAACAAGCATCAAGTCCTACCAGTAGATACTTAGGAAATTTTGGTAAAAAGCAGGCAAATCTGCTATTATAAACAAAATTTATGTTGGTCAACATTGCAGCTAAGAATGCACTGCTTATTTCTTTACAGTGCAAGTGCTGGTATATTTGGCTTTTTAACATGTTAAATACCACTGATCTAAACTTCATCCAAAATAAAGTGTTTAACTTAGAGGAGTGTTTAAAAGAAGAATCTGTGGATACAGCCACATAAAATAAGTATTTATATTTACACAGTGTGAATAATTTCCAGTGTGACAATTTAGAGTCATAATGTGACACGGGAATTCCTGCTTCATTAAGAACAAGAACCCATTTGTGCAGAAACAAATCAGAGGAAAATCTATACATTTTTAACTGTCTTTTTTGTTGTTGTTGTTATTGTCAAAAAAATACCTTTAATTTTGCCAGCAAAGCATGTGATATCCTGACACTTCAGGAGAGATTGTACAAATCAGAACTATCCAAATCAGGACTTATTTGGACAGCCACACCATACCTTCAATTCAAGACTTTTTTCCTTCTTTTTTAGATAACTATGTACTTTGTAAATACCATTACTTGAAAAGGATCCCACTCATTTAATCTAGAAATAACATTGTGTTGATATATTCACTTTTTTCTTTCAAATGGTACAATCATGCAGTCTATAACTTCCATCCAAAAGAGAAGTGAAGCTTTAAAATATCTGGGACATGTTTCTTTTAGTCAGTCACTCAGTAACACAATGTGTTAAAGCTAGCTACCTAATTCTGGGAATTGAGTTCATCAAGCAATACGAAGAGCTTAAGATCTAATCATATATACCTGGTCAATCCCCAAAAAAAGAAGTTGAATGCCAATTTCCTTGGTATATAGCATGCACTATATCCTCACTAGTGACCTTGAGGTCAAGGATGGCTATGCTGTTTCTAACAGAAGATTAAAATTGTGTTCCTATGACACAGCAGAAAAAGCTTCATGATTTCTGAAATGTGAGATCCAGAGCAACTGTCTTCAAGAAGAAACACAAAGATGCAGCTCAAAATTTTAGATTTCAGAAAGACCCATTTCTTCCAGAACTTGATATCCCCAGATCCTGAATATGAGACACTACTAGAAGGTTGTTTAGGGTTAATGTGCTCTTGGAGTTACCAAAATCATGAAGTTTAATGACTCTGGGAAAATAGTGCTCCATGGAACAGAACTGCTGCTGGATGCTGGGTGAAAAAACTGGGAGATTATGTGACTCCCCCACCAAATGACAGGAGTCATACAGCGACATAGTCTACGAGGATGCACACATGGTGTTATCAGATGCAGATCTGCATCCTCTACCTCTACGTGGTCACTTTCCATGAACACTTTGATTAGAGAGCAGTTTACCTCATGGAAAATGAGGATAGGCTTATTTATATGAGGGTTATAATATCAGGGATAAGAAGAAAATAATCAGTGTGCTGAGCATCCTAGATATTTGTATACTAACATGAGAAGTATGAAGATAAACAAAAAGATTTGAAAGCTTTAATACATAATCAGAACTACAATTTAATTGCTGTAGCAGAACTTCAAGGTAATTACATGTGACTGCATTATTAATAGAAAATTACTGAGGATCATTCAGAAGGAAAAAAAAAAAAAAGGTAAGAGACAGCATTGTGCAACAAGATTGGCTACTATTAGTAGTGTTAGATAACTTCTAGATAAAATTCCAGAAAAAATGAATTGAATGGAGAAGGACTGAAGGAGGCTTGACATTTCTTTTTAAAAAGGTAAAACATAAGCAAACAATTACGTTACACATAAAGGACGATATTTTAATGAAATAACAAGGTGGCTAAAGCTTGAACTCAGATTAGAAAAATCTAAAGAAATAGAAACTGAGATTAATAAAGATGAACATAAATATAAAATTAAATAAAATAACACGAATATGTAGACAGAAAGCAAGCCTGAAGAGAAATATGAAGTGCAATGTGTAAGAGACATCAAGGATTACAAGAAATCATTCTTTGAGTAATAAGAGAAACATCATAGAAAATCTTGATCTGATACTCAAGCTGATGTCGTTCTTAAGTTTCCCTGTAAAAGGTCAATAACTAGCAGATGTTTGAAAATACTAATATTAGTGATAAAAGGATAAGATTTCTGAGATTTATACTTTAAATAAAGAAAGTAGAAATTAAGAAGTAATTATAAAGACTTGATAAATTTCCAGTTAAAATTATCTCACATTTTTAGCAATTATCTCTGCCTTAAGAACTGAATAACTAAACCAGTAGCACTCAACAAGACCAAACGATATCATTACATCAGACCACTGTAATTTTCTTCTAAGACCAATTTACAGGCCATTTGAATAAAGATGGTAAAAGTAAATAGTGAAAAAGAAACCTTAATTTTAGAAAGGTTTTTTTCATGCTTTCAGAAGATTCTAACAAACAAGGAATGGAAACATAAAAACATGGAATCACTAGCACGGAATTTGATAACCATTTGCATAAATTAGTTATAAATTTCAAAAGATAAAAAATATATTTGTGGAGTTTTGCAGAAATCTACCTTGTATCTGATCAATGCATTCATTAGCTGTGTAAACAATGAAAATGGAATCATAGAATAGTTAGGGTTGGAAGAGACCTTTGAAGTTCATCTAGTCCAACCCCCCTGCAAGGAGCAGGGACATCTCCAATAAGATCAGGTTGCTCAGAGCCTCATCCAACCTGGCCTTGAATGTTTCCAGGGATGGGGCATCCACCACGTCTCCAGGCAACCTGATCCAGTGTTCCACCACCTTCACTGTAAAAAAATGTTTCCTAATATCTAACCTAAATCTACCTCCTTCTATTTAAAAAACATTATCCCTTGTCCTATCACAACAGGCCCTACTGAAGAGTTTCTCCCCATCTTTATTACAAGCCCCCTTTAGGTCTTG
>JAAGAY010000962.1:0-24210 GCA_011801015.1 Ardeotis arabs
CAGCATCTGATATTTCTGCATTTATCTTATTCGCATTTCATTAAGATGATTGCCTAATCTGCCTCTTGTAATAATAGCAGCACATCACACATGACATGGAAGATCAGTCTTTTAAACTAAAACAAGGCTGTGGGATATTTGTTAGCTTCGACTTACCCTTCCTGCATGTAAAGACAATTTAAGGTTAGTTCAATGTAGGGAGGAACTTCTGAAATGTCTGACAATTTGTTGGAATCTCCTAATTTTCTAGTGAGAAATTATTTTTATTTGAACATATGCATACAGCAAATGAAACCTTTTAAATATCCTTAAGTAATATTTTGTTTCAAGGGTATCTTGTTATTAATGAAGACAAAGAGAAAAACATAACACTGGATAAAAGCTTTCTATGTATTCTCAGTAAAGCACAGCTCTGATGCTGGTATAATCTTCCACTCAAATTGCCTCAGTGTTTTTGACAGAAAACCATTTAATGATTACATCAACATCAGTACTCTCTAATATCAGGACTGAGCCTCCCTCTAGATACAACTCACAAGATCATAGAATCATAGAATAGTTTGGGTTGGAAGGGACCTTTAAAGATCATCCAGTCCAACCCCCCTGAGAGGAGCAGGGACATCTCCAACCAGATCAGGTTGCTCAGAGCCCCCTCCACCCTGGCCTTGAATGTTTCCAGGGATGGGGCATCTACCACCTCTCTGGGAAACCTGGTCCACTGTTCTACCACCCTCATCATAAAACATTTCTTCCTTATATCCAGTCTGAATCTACATCCTTCTATTTTAAAACCATTACCCCTCGTCCTATCACAACCAGTCCTGCTACAGAGTTTCTCCTCATCTTTCTTCTAAACCCCTTTTAGGTACTGGAAGGCCACTCTAAGGTTTCCCTGGAGCCTCCTCTTCTCCAGGCTGAACAGCCCCAACTCTCTCAGCCTGTCCTCGAAGGAGAGGTGCTCCAGACCTCTGATCATCTTTGTGGACTTCCTCTGGACTCGAATTGCATGCATTTCTTGCACCTGCTGTAAAGTTCACTCAAAGAAATCATCCTTCAAGTGATTTCATTAGGTTTGGAATCAGACTTTAAACCTTTCATCTCAATTAAGGCAACATGTGCAGGAAGTAAAGTGAATGAATGTACTTACTTCAGATGACATGCACCACACTCCAACCAACTAAACTTGCCAACTCAGTTCCATACCATGTCCTGTACAACCAACAGAGAGTAAAGACTATTGATCTTTGCCAGATTGGGCCTACTTTAAATTGATGGCCTAGAGCTGACAGACTCTGCATCCATTAACATATCTCATGATGAAGAGGAATTGTTATATATGCATGTAAGAGTAAATGACTTTAATTTGATGAATACACCTCCTTACCCCCTGCTGATGTCGATTCCTTCAACCACGCAGAAGGAATTCTGTTGTCTGCTGATGAAAGATAATACAGAAAGCAACAGAAGAAAGAAAAAAATCCCATTGGCACATACTCTTAACTCACTGTATGGTGCTTTATGGTCACAAATCCTATTAGCAATAATCAAAGTAAGATTATGGGCTTTCTAATGTTTGATCTGGAAGACAGAGCCTGCTTAAATCTGAGAACTGGAACTTTATGGAGTGGGGAGGGGGAACGAGGGTATGTAAAGACCTCCTCTATCTGCCAAAATACTGATCCACACGGCATAATGAGGGAAAGATTGGAGAGCTCATTTCCTATACTGACTTCCCTAAAGCACTGCACACTAATAAGCAGCTGTCACCAAGGTGGGCAGAGCAATAAAATCCCCACAGTCAAGCTGAACTGATACAGCCCATTACCTATTGAATCATGCCCATACAGGCCTCTCAATTGAATGATTACAGCAGTACCAATGGGCTGTGCACTGCAATGTTGTATTACAGCTCTGGTTCATAAAATTTTACAATGTATAAGTAAAAAATTAAATGCTACTGAAGACATAAGCATTCTTCTTTCATACGTACACCGAGCATATCCAACGATGGCTGAATTTTAAAATGTATACATTATAAATTTCTAGGAAACTGGCCAAAATATAATACAACATGGCCACATGGATCTCCTAAACAGACATCTAGCAAAACTCTTGCTTTTGAGTATTTGCAGCTGATATTACAATTATGTGGCTATCATTGAACTACTGTTTATTCTTATTCTTTATTTTGGAAATAGTTCAATGAGCTTATCGGCAGATGAGCCAGAACAAAAAAACACATGCTTGCTGGCGTGTATTTTGAAGCAATTAACTTAAAAAAAAGAATATTCCAGCCAGAGCTGCATAACTGGAAAACTATACAGTATATCTAATTCTGAATGTGCACAAAATCTAAATGTCTGACTTATTGACACAGTATATCTTTTCTGAAAACTACACTTTTGTTCAAATAATATAATTTATTTTTAGAGCTAGTCAAATAGTATTCTCTAAATACTGATTCTGGTAAATTTGGGTATGCTTTTGTGTTGCAAAATATTCACAGACCATCCCCATTATTTGCACATCTTCTTGGAAATACATGAAGAAAATTACAAGCAAACAGTCTTGCCTGTTGACTGTGCACAAGGTATTGAGCAGTGGTATTTGGTACTTGACATGCAAGCCTCAAAACTAGTTATGTGATTAATCTGCCTGCTAAAATAAGTACACCATATCAAAATACGTAGATTTGTTCAGTTTATGCTCTTTACTCTTGAGGCTCTTTTTGAAAGTGCAAGAATGGTCAAATAACATTGCATCTCTACCCCTGTTGTGGTATTTATGCTTTCCTACCCTTGGGCAGCAATGCTTTGTAAAATGAACTCCAGCATATACCCATACTTCCTCATCCTGGCAAATCCTAGACCAGATTTCCTGCCAGTATAAGTGGGCTTAACCCAACAATTATCACTGATTTACATCAACAGATAATTTGTGCTGTGGTGTGCACAAAAATACAAATGTACACTTGAAACTGATTTCTGAAAGTGTTCCCGTTGAGAAGAACACTTACCAAATGTTGAGATCCCATTGAAATTTCTGAAATCAGTGAAATTTAACTACCTGCTTTAATCAACTGATCCTTTGAACCACAAAGAATTCATTGATAACTTTGTTAAACATGGTCATAATAATAATAATAAAATTATGGCCTTATACCAACAGGAAATAGTGATATTAACCAATTAATTTTCTGTTGTTGTATCTTCATAAACGTAAACAAGGGCTGGGTAAGGAGAAATCATACTCCTGAAAATTAAACAAGCATCTACTCTTGTATCAGTCTTGTCACTAGGTTGTAGTACCCAGATATGCATATAACAATTGAATTATTAACATCAAACATTTTTTAACTGCTACAAAACTTACTGGGAATAGATAGATCAGTTCTTGCTTCACCTAGGTACACTTGCCTCAGTTCATTAAACCAGCTGTACTTGAAAGCAACCGTCTGCACACACTTCAGTATCTGCTGTAAGCAACCAAGCTGTGTGCCTCTTACAAAGAGGCAAACTCTGTAGCTACAACTGTAATCAATTGTTCCATGTGCCTGAGAGACCGAGCTACAGCTTTTCAGCAGTTTTGGCAGGATGCTGACACTCACACCATCTTCAAGTCTTTCCATGCACTGCTGGAAATAGCATTTCTGTTTGGCCTCCAGTTTTCAAACTACAGCAATCTCTGACCACCTGGATACTTTGCACACAAAATATTCACTCCAAAATAAGTTGTGCTAATCACTCATAGGCTGCACACATTTATTACTAGTATATTCTGAGTACATTACCCATATGGTCTTATGTAATTTCACTGCCTGTATGGCTTACATCCGTTCAGGGCAGAAGTGCTGAAGACATAATTCTGCCTGAACTGGTATCAGTTGTGGAAACTCGGCATTAGCCTGTTGTTAATTTCATATGAAAGTCAGGCTGCAATTGTTTAGAAACTGTTTCAGAAACTGCTTCACATTTAAAAAATTAGAAGCTGTAGCCACTTACAACTGAAGTGTTTGTTTCCACTTTTTTGATGTTCTATTTAAACTTAGTAAATGGTACACATGACAAATGAGGAAGTAAATATAAATCTTGATGAATAAATATATGACAAGGGATTGTCAAGTAAGGAAAATATCTCATTCAATACAGCAATCACCAATTAAATAGCTTAAGTAAAAAGACCCAGACTTTGTGTCTGGGTGTAAAGAATTCAGGAAATCTTACTAGAACTTATTGGGCTTTAAGAGGTTTGGAGGCTTCTATTACATAGACATCCATGTCACTGGACAGGTATACTGCCACTTGTTCCCAAAATTGTCTGCTCAAATTCCAGCCTTACAAAACACAAAAATCAATAAAAAGCACCAGGAGAAAATCAGGGACAGAGTGACTACTGACTCGAGGGTACTTCTGATGGGACAATGAAGCAGCGCAAGTTTTGGGGCTGACTGCCAGGGTGAATTCCCCAAAGAAAATTACAGAATTTTTAATAAAAAGTGAGGTTTCTTTACAATATCAACCAGAATATTTAGGTTTTAAATATAGAAAACAGTGAGGAAGAGAAACACAGATAGTTTAAATCCAGATCTCTCTTCAAATGCTTACATCCATGTACACAGGTCCTTGCTTTTACAACTGCTTTCTGTCACCCAGTGACTTTCTGAGAGGCAGCAAACTCTGAACAGTCCCCTCTGGTTCCAGTGGAGCCAGAACCAAAATCATATGAAAACAAAGCAATGTGACAGGTTCCAGCACGCTGTTCTGGCACAAGTAGTTCTGACTAGACTGGAACAAAAATGAACAGAAAAAAAAAAAAAGAGGAGAATTGAAACAGGTTAACAGTTTTCTGATAGGACTAAACTGTCTATGTAAATATAGAAACAACTTCAAACAGCTGTGTTTCCAGAGAAGCACATGCAAGGACTGTTCTAATGCTAATTAGCTTTATCAGTGGTGACTTTATTTTCTTCTGGATCACTGATAACAAAGCTGGCAAAAGAGAAAGATTGGGAATAGATAGTGAGAAGGTGAAGACAGGATTAACAGTAACTGAGATTGCTTTGTAAACTGGGACACAACCAAAGGGTATGTACAGCAAAACGTCAGGTTAAATATCGGTACTAAGAGAAAGCCTCTCGGGAGGCTACCTGTAGCTTAGGAGACATTTGACTTCTACAGCTAGCAGAGGAAGATACTGCCACTGGGGAGGATTCAGAATAACGGCTCAGCCTACCTAAAGCTAAATTGATCTATGCTGCCTCTTACAGTTACACATATATGCTAAACTATTACTCATATTGGCACTCTATACTTGATGGTTCTCATGCGCTACTTCCTATACAATCCTACGTACACAAGCATTCTGAAAGACTTGGGATTAAATGGTGGGTTGATTGGCATCAAGCCTTCAGGAAGGACGAAGAAAAATTGGAGAAGGTTCAGAGAGCCATGAATAAAAAGTACATTAAAAAGATGAGGACATGTTAATTCCATTTATTTTGCTTTTCAAAGAGAAAGTTAGAAGTAGGGATTATTATGGTAACTTTCATGTTACCATTGCAAAATCTAATAGCACTGTCCTCTTCAGTCTAAAAGACAAAAGGATGAACAATGTCCAAGGCTCCAAGTTCAAACCAGATAAATGTAGATGAGAAATAAGGTTCAAGTCTCAAGCTGTAAGCAAAATCAATTGCAACAAATTATTGTTTAAAGTAGCTTCTCTTTAATTGCAAATCTTTGAATCAATATCAAGTTTTTTCAAGTTCTGAGGGGGTTCTGTTCTTTTTTTTCTTGTTTTTTGTTTGTTTGTTTTTAAAGATCACCTAATTTAGCCCTAGTTCCTAAGCTCAAAGCAGGCCACAGACTTTGATGACTTCTGTTGCTAAGGTACACAGAAAGTCAGACCAGCTAGTTTTAGGAAACTTAAAATTTATAAACCTACCAATGCACTGGCTGTGTATTCTGCTTATAGTGACAGACCCCCAAGCAAGATCAGAGCCACATCTGGTAATATGCATAAACTTTGGAAAGAAAGTCCCTGTCTCAAACAACGGACTATCTCCACAGATAAAACAGGTTTCATGTTGCAGGGAGGAAGATGCACAAAGAGGAGAGATGACTTTGACCAAGATGAGTCCCAGCTCTCCCAAAGATACAGTCTGCCCCACAATATGAATCAATTCACTGTTAACACAGGTGTCGAATTAACTCTTATTTTATCAGCACTAATTAGACAACCTTACATTGCGGTTGACGGAATCAATGCTGTGCAAGGGCAACAGAACCTTCACTGTCCCTTCTGTATCAAAGCCTTACCTATACAGCAAAGGACAAAAGAAACCAACACATGCTACACACAGTACACATATAGAAAAAATTCTTTTCAACTCAGATTTTTGGTCTACATGTTGGTAGATGAAATTTTTCCCAAATGGTCATATTGCAACAGCCGTTGTTTTCAGATATTGCCTTCTAGAAGGTTTCCCAGAATTCATCTGGCGATGCTGAAATATGCTACGTGCATCGACTTTACTGTCTGGACAACTGAAAATACGAAACAACAAAAACCCCACACACCTTTTAACAGAGCTCTACAATATTTGAGTCTCAGTTTAGAAAACCCATGTCTGATAAAACAGTAGAATTAATTGAACATAAAGTATAGTTTTAGAAATATCTTTTTATATATAATCCTAAACTGTCAAAAATCTTATCCCCACCCTTCTGCAGGGACTAGAATAATCTGCAAATATCATTTGAGATATCCCATTACATTGTGATCTCACAGGACAGTGGATCAATTGTCTTTTAGGCCAATAGCCTACATATTTCCTTTCTTGAGTAAAGAGTAGAAATTAATTATTTATTTCTCTTCCAAAACATTTATTTTCACAGTCAAGAAAATAAGATTTGTGGTGCCAAAATCCTGATAGCATAGTATATATTCTTGTAATTATATTTGTACTATACCTGAGGGATTCCAACTCTGCAAATAAATCTTATTATTTTCTACACTATGCAAATAAACATAGTAGAAGTAAGTCATTTGTCCCACTACAGAATCCTTTTCCTCAAAAGGAGTAAATTATTCTATCAATACCAACGGTCTCTCAGCCAGCAATGGTCAAGTCCCACCGAACTGTGGCAAGTTGTAGCTTCGCATGAGCTGGCTACCATAGTTTACTGCAGGGAGAAAGAACAGGAAAACCAAAAAAACACCCAGTGAGCGGTAGAACCAGTGAGCTGTGTGTACGCTCATAACAGTAGTCTGCTGGGACGTGCGCAGGGAATTGCTGACATTGTGCATTGCAGCTTAAGAACCCTGCAGCTGTCTCTGCCCAGGCTGGTTCTCCTCCACTGCACAGTGCAAACACATCCCTGCTCCTGAAGGAACAAAACATACAGCATCCTATCTGTAGTTAAATAGAGGAGGGGTAAACAAGGCAGTTTACCTCTACCTGAGTTTGAGGGCAAACAAGTTTGGGAAGTGTTGATTTTCTGCCACGCAGTATTAATCTTAATAAATTCAGAAAGGCAACCCTCAATTTAAACATACATAACTGTGAGAAGAATTAATCCTGAGTTTAATTTAGTTTACCTTCTTTAGTGGCATCACTTCGATAGCATCCGGGCATCCTGCATTATTTAATTGCATTTGTTCGCAAAACAGCCTTGCGAAGAGGAATACGCTATTATCGCTGTTTGACAAGTGGGAATCTGAAGCACAGAGAAACTGACTGACCTACTCAAGGTCACAGAGAAGTCTGTTTCAGCATAAGCACTAAATCTCAGATTTGCTGAGTCCTTTGACAGCACAATCCAATAGGACTACCTGCCTGTGTCATCTGCTCACTGGTACTGGCAATTCTTCCTGAAAGGACAAATAGTATTTGCCTTATAATTGCCATAAACTATTTCTTTGTAGTCAAAATAAATTAGGCAAATGGGACAAATGAAAAAAGAAACTAGGAAAAAGACTTTAACCTGAGATAGTCTGCACTAGGACTATAAATACAAATAAAAATGAAAATAAATCACTTTTCTACTTCATAAAGGCAGTATTTTTTCTTTCAAAATATAAACTTCCTGATGACAGCAGTGCAGCACAAACAGACAAAACACAGCATACCTACATACTGAAGAAAAAGGATTTCCTCCTTTTCCTTTTTTCTTTATGCATATTTCATCTTCCCTCTCCTTGCTTCTCCTCTTCCTTTCATTAAGGAAGATAAGTCACAGCAATGACGTTACAGACACCTGTTTCCAAGTTAATTGCTAGTAAAGGCATTTTTACCATTTCCCTAAGGATGATGCAGCTCAGCCTAAAAATATTTCATGTTCAGATAGGTAAGCCTAGCTCTAGAACTGCTGGGACATGCTTTGCTCAGAGGTAACCTATCTTCAGAAGTATCTCTGTTCACAAAGTAGCACGGATTCAAGGGAGGATTCTGGGAGATATTTGAATTACACATTTTAGGAAAAATAATGTGAATAGCAAAGAAGGTAATTGAAAAGGTAACCAGATATGCGTATCAGGGAAGGCAAACATAAACAGAGGTAAGTTAATTTACTGTAAGGTCAGAACAGAATCTGACCATTCGGGACATCCATGTTAGCTCATTTCACACTGCATATTTTCATTAGCTGGCACTGTGGAATGTGCTCCCTGTCTCCTTTGCAAGCACAAGGAGAGCAGATACCAGGAAAAACATACAATGCCAAGCAAATAATTTGCATGATAACTGCCATAAAGAATTGGCAACTTGTACAAAAATGGCTGCAAAGGGAGCACGGAGAGCAAAGGGGAGATGTGAGTAAGTGAAAGAAGCATCAATTTGAACTGAGGAGCTAGAGACTATATGCTAATTTGCCAATGCCCGTTAAGCTGTTCTGAACACGTTATTTCCCTCCCATCCTTCAGTTTTCCTACTTGTAAAATTCAGCACAATTATTATCAATGCAATCACAAAATAATAATGATGGCATGGCTGTGGAACTGCATGCTGTGGAGCACTTGGATTTCTGTCAGCACAAAAAAAAAGCTAAATATTATTACTTATGAAAGAATGTCTCTAGACATCCTAAATTTCACTTTAATAGCAGAGAAAAAAAAAATCTGTTAAAATATAAGAAAGCCAGTGACTCCCCAGTTAATACTGCACAATTAGTGTTCCTGCTCTCCAAGACCCTTACACATCCCAACACCACAAAGTCAGCATGCTCTCGCTGCAGCACCAGCCATTAGTTTTACACAGACTCTCCCTAGGAAAGGAGGTTCTGAGCACTGACCCCATAGCAGAACAGGTGCAGCTTGAAAACTAGCTTGAGATCCCTGCTTCAGCCCAGCTCTGTCATAAACTGGCAAGGCTACAGCCACAACCCGAGTTCACTCCGCCAACTGCCTTTTGACAAATGGCCTCTTCAGGACAACTGGCAGCTGCTACTACTTAGCATCTTGGGGCTGCTCTAATCAATAAGGCAACTAGTCAAAGAATTGGCCATAGGGTCAGAAAGCTGCAGCCTGTTTTCTAGGAACAGTGCAGGAGCTTCTCTGCATACCTTAGAGCAGCCTTCCAGTACCTAAAGGGGGCTCAAACTAGAGGGAGGTAGATTTAGATTAGATATTAGGAAAAAATTTTTGACAATGAGGGTGGTAGAACACTGGAACAGGTTGGGCAGAGAGGTGGTAGATGCCCCATCCCTGGAAACATTCAAGGCCAGGTTGGAGGGGGCTCTGAGCAACCTGATCTGGTTGGAGATGTCCCTGCTCCTTGCAGGGGGGTTGGACTGGATGACCTTTGAAGGTCCCTTCCAACCCTAACCATTCTATGATTCTATGATTCCCCAGCAGTGGTCAAGACACAATGGAACACTGTATCTTACTGGGTAGCGTGTCTTCTTCTGAAGCTATTTCAAACTGCTGTAACACAGAGGTTGTTTGCAAAATTGCCTGATTCATTCAAAAGAGTGAATGCCCAGTTTAGCAAGATTAGGGGAAAGGTCTGACAGTTTAAATTATTTTACTACAATATTCTAAATATTGAGTGATATTCTATAGTTTAGCACTACCTTACACAGTGTCACAGATAGAGTGATGCATTTCAGTCATGAGAGAGAAGCAACAATATACTTTATTGATACAGAACAGTGAGTTAACAAGGTTTGATGGTAAATGCGACTGATTTAACAAGATTTGATGGCAAGGTACACTGGATTAGTTAATGCATAGAAGACGGGATCAGACAAAACTGTCAGGGAGACCCTTCCCTTCAGTCATGAGATTCAGAAAGGACCCCCTTGCTTTCTAAACTCCTTCTCAGAGTCTAGGTGCAGCTGGATCCAGTCCTAGTCCCAGACCTGGCCAACGGTTTATGTCTAAAGGATTATATATGTGCAATCAATAGTTAGGATTTCAAAGCTTCAGCACTCTTATTCCCAATTAACTTACCAAGGTATCTGATGCTATAAGGATTCTCTCATCCTCGAGGAGTAACCTGAAGAGGCATCCCTACTCAAGGGGATATCCTGGTGTGCAGCCAGCCGCTATGTAGGAGAGCTCAAAGGGCTCTTGGGTTGCTCAGTATTTGTGGAGTAAGATAGTTGACTCAGTCATATTTGCACAGTGATTTTAGATGTTGGTTTCTTCCAAATTTGGCTTGACTTGGACATTGACCAGCACTGTGGTTAGGGGTGCGCATCACGTTGGCTATTGTGTTGTTATCTGTTTCCCTGGAATCTACTTTGAGTTGGATGCAGTCATCAGGACCAGACACATCCATCATGACCACCACTGATGATTATCACTTGAGCAAGGTTACAGGAAAAGTGGTCAGGTCGGGGCAGAGGGGCGGGTGAGTAAAGCACACCATCACACACAGTGACAGCCCATTTGCAACAGCTCTGATCAGTCCCCCTTAATCATTTTTCAATGCCTGATCACTTTTAGTGCAATTGTACAAACTTTCCCTACCAGCTCTTCTGATCTTAGTAGCATCCCTCACGTAAGTAGGGCCCACAAATGCTGCATCTTCATATGGACTAGAATGGACGACTTTTTTGACAATATTGTGCACTACAGGCCATTCAAAACCAACTCAAGCACAGGTATCATCTATCTCACCTTATGATCTTGGTCAGTAATGACCAAGCCTTTTTTATTTTCAAACTTCCAGAAGTTTTCTGGTGGAGGTATGAAACTAGAATAGTGGATCTAAACTTTCTGCCAAAAATCCAAATCTGCCTGACTTGCTATATCGCTTTTGTGAAGGGCTTTGAAATAGCTCACAGAATTGAGAAATCCATAAATAATAGATTTAAAAATTAAGAAATCCTAAAACACACTCCCACAGTATCTAGATTAGCTTTATTAGAAGAGTGGCACAAATAATCTTTCCCAAGGTCATTGCTACAAATTAAACTTGCAATTTGTTAGAACTATTAAACTCCCCAAGGGAAGAATATAAATCTCTCCAGTATACGGGACATCCATGTTAGCTCATTTCACACTGCATATTTTCATTAGCTGGCACTGTGGAATGTGCTCCCTGTCTCCATATGCTCCAATTTTCAAACTGTCTGCAGATTTATGCAACTTTGGCAGATGAGCAACACAGACCCAAATTTGGCAAATCTTTCCCCGATGTAACATCTTGGTGTCAATTCTTCTTCAATGCTTTTGCCAGCAGACTTCCTTCTGGGGCCAGCAGGAGACCACCTTGCTGCCGCATAATACCAAAGGAAATGATTTTAACTTAAATTGTGCGGAAGCCAGTTTATGCATAGGTGAGAATACTACAGTTATTATTGCATTCATTTTTGGGTTGACATTTAAGCTTCTCTTGCTGCAGCACGCACACTCTTTATGCTCAGTGAGCTTTCCTTTTGAATCAAGAGGTGACACCTTACAATACAGGTTGCCTATGTATGTCAGCTTTTGTGAAAAGAAAACATAACATTTTCTTTTTGTATTGGAGCAATGCACTTGGGAAATGGCCATCATGCTCTTTAAATATGAAATTCCTTTTGCCTCAAATTGTTGTTGCCAACATAGACTCATTTTCTTATGGAGTTTCTTTCCAGATCCTGCTGGAAGGATAACTGAACTGTGTGTGTAAAAAATAACTAATAAATAAATAAATTCAAAAAAAACCCCAAACACCAAGGAGCAGCAAAAGCTGCTTAATAAGCAAAAGAGCTGATATATTTTTGCGAAGGTGGAGTAAATAATCTTGCCAGCACTTCCTTTCGTGCCAGATGTACCTTACTAGTTTGCAATAAGCAGTCGATTTGCAAAAATCCATTCATTTGTGGGTTACGAGTGAAATTGTTGGAACTCATTTATGTTTTGTTGTTGGTTTTTTTTTTGGCTGGGGGATATGAGGAGAGGTGTCATATTTTATCCCTTCAAAGACTTGAGGATCTTTGATCCATTTCTATGTAATACAGATTTCCAGTAAAGTAGAACTGTATGGCAGAGGATGCAGAATTAATTTCACAAGAAAATCTAGGAACATATTGGCAGTCTTAGGAAGCAACGCTGCATTAGAAGAATCTGGTACTAAAGAAACAAAAAAGCTTTTCAAAAAACCCACAACATGACGTGTTTTAGCAACTTCTGAGGGGAGAGACTGGCAGATCTCTCTTTCAAGTAGCACTGATGTTTCCTCACCTGAGTACCAGGGAAGGAGCCTCCAGGATACTGAGCTTACTCCTTGCAAGGTTCTCTCTTCAATTCTGCTACTTCCTCTGCTAAATTCAGGTGAAAGCCAGATTAATCTAACCACCAATTCCATAGGTAACTGATGCCATAGCTTCTCTTCACATATTATATGGATGCCCTCAATCATCCTGAAGCTGAGGCAAGGGGAGGGAACTTGTACTCTCCCAGAGTTTTCCAGTATCCATCCTCACCAATTTCGATCACAGGACACTGGTTGGCAGCACTTGCTTTCAGTTACTTCACCTAATGTTTTTATGTTGAGGCAGGAATTCTTGTTCCTCCAAACTCTTCACTGCTAACATTAGTTTGACGTCAATATTCATGACATGCTCCATTTATAACCTCCCCAATGCAGTTCTCCAGTTGTTATCGGTACATGCAAAGGGGGGGGAACAAAACAAAAAAGAAGGCAGAAAAGCAACTAATAAAACACTAGAATCTCGCTGGCACCCTATTAATGCTGCCTTCAAGTAGCCAAATGCATGTCTCAATAAATCTCATCCATTCGGGAGTACTGTATTTTTCAGCCTTATTATTTCCAATATTTTGCCTGTCATTTCTGAATGGTTTCTCAGAAATAAAAGCTTGTCCTTGAGAAGCAAGAAAAAGTTACTGTATTTTCAGTCTGAATCACCTCGTAATATAAGCACTGAAATGCTAGGAATAATGTAAACTCTACAGTAAAATACAATGATATAGTATACCTAGAAATACCTCAGCTTAATAGGTGTTGTGCCATTAACAGTGGATTTTATGGAAGCTACTAGATGTAAATCTGTCAGGTAGACAAAGATTTATAGTAATATCCCCACAGCGGACGATTTTAATCACATTTAGGACTGTCAGGTAACTGGTGTGTTTTCTTCAGTGCCTTTAGGCATGAAGGCTTCTTCGTTTTATTTAAAGGCTGATACTTTCACCTTCAGGCACTCTGCAGTGCTGACCAAAGCTCTCCACTGCCCTGTTCCTTTTTTTAGATATAACCCAGTGCTCCGGTGACTTTGCAGATTCACACCGCTCCTTCCCAGAGAAGGAAGAGCCTTACCGTATGCGTTGGACATCAGACAGGCAAGATGCAAACCCATGGCAGATGCATTATCGAGGTTAAAGCAACATTGGCTGTGCAGTGTCTACATATTCCCAGGAAGTGAAGTGAACGAGCTCTCCTTTTCTCCCAGGGGGACAGCAGTGGGGTAAGGGGGATGAAAATCTTTTTGGCAGCTAAGAAATGAGTCTGGAAAGTACGTATCCACACGGAACGCCTCGCTGGCTGTGAGGATGATACAGGAACAGGCTGCAGGCAACGGCAGGCTGTGTAACACTGCAGGCAGCCCGAGGGGCTGGCTAGGTGTTTCTGTTTAGCTCCATATTTTCTTTCACCTTTCCTACGCACTCAAAGTTTTGTTCCAGGCTTCTGTGGGAGAGCTGCTGACACCAGAGGAGAGGTCTTGGCATCACAGAAGGAAAGAGCTTACCAAAATACGGGGTAAGGGTGCAGGTGCTCAGGGGCTGGCAGTGAGGGGCTGTGGGGTGGCCTCTGCGGGGAGCAGCCGGGTTTGCCCCATGCCGCGCACAGCCAGTTCCAACCAGCTCCAACGGACCTGCTGCAGGGCACGGCTGGACCCCTCAGCCATGAACATTCATTCTGTTCCTTTCTTCAGGAACTGGCCCACGCAGCTGGTCTTCAGCACAGCCAGCAACAGAGGTAGCTGGGACCCTACCATTTTAAACTTGGTTTTATGGGAGGAAAAATTGATGAAAAAGACAAAAAACACTCTTGAAATGTTTACTTCCTCCTGTTGTGGTGCACCTTTTACCCAAGTATCCATATAAACACATAAGAACTTTGGAAGCTTTCTCAGGCACAGTGAGAGATGCTTTCCCTGGTATGAAAGAGAAGCTTCACAGGAATCAAGTAACAATAAAAGCATACCGTACTTTTATGTCTCACAATTTCTGCTCTCTTCACTGTCATCAGTGCTACAAGAGCACAATTATATCATACACCATAGGCAACCTAACCATTTTTTACTTGTAGTGCATATTCTAAAAGATTAAGACCTCTGGCAATCACTGCTAAACACAGAGTCTAACTGTGCTAATAACTGAGGCAAAATATCTTCGCACCACAACACTCAAATGCAGGAAATCTTGAGCCAACAAATTCCTCAAAAGCTGAGCGATTACAGGCTTAAATCTACTTCCGAACAAGAACTTCAAAGGCATCTGATATCCAGAAGGAAGCCTGCCATGTACTTCCTGCAGAGAACCACTTATCTTCTTCAATTCTAATTAATCTTTCAAGCTGCTTCATTTCCAGCTGTAAAAAACAGCAGCAGCAAAATACCTGCATCTTACAGGCTTATCCATGAAACAGCATTTTCCCAAATCAGTCAGCATCGCTGCCGTTCCTACAAACTCAGAGTTTTGGCACAGAAGCCCATAAATTTTTCCCTAGCAATACATCCTAAATAATGCTTACTGATCACCAGTGAAACGTATAGTGTATTCAATTGCATCCTGTGGTACTGAAGCTAATAACTATGCAATTTCCATGTTAAAACTATCTGCAAGATAAAATCGAATACATGGACGCAGTAGCATTTAAAGTAAATTAAAATACTTTGCAGTTTTACTTTTCACCACACACTACAATGTACATTCCATTTAAAGGCTTTTTCCTCTATTAAAGATTCTCCATTTAAAATTCTGCTTTGCCCACAGGTTGTCAGGTGTCTCCTGTCACCTTCACAGTGTGTTTCAGTGGTATTAAGCTAGGACTTACAGACTGCAAGACCAGTTCATTACAATTTTTAGTCTTACTTTCTGCACAAGATGGCTGAATTTAAAGATGAGAAATGACAACAGCTCTGCCACATCCCTAGATAGGTAGCTGCAGTAGTTAATTACACTTACAATTAAAAGTCTGTTCTTAATTTTTATTTTCCTAACTGTCCTAATTGCATTGCTAGAATCCTATAATGCCTTTGTCATCCAACAGGCCTCCAGAGAAGGGCAGCTTCTTTTTATAGCCTCACCAAACTTTGCTTCCTCTTCCTTCCCTCAAAATACTTTTATGAAAATGTTTACAATGGGAAATGGAGCCTTCCGATTCCTTCATTTTTGAAGGTACAGTGGCTCGGGAAGCTTTAGTTCCCTTTCCACTATTTTGAATGTTTATTTTATTTGAAGTACAGTGAATAATATTTATTCAATTAATACTTTGTCAAGTACATTCACAATTACATGCACACAAAACAAAATTAGATTGATTCACTAACCCTGACTGTCTCTGATCTGTATGTAAAAACCTGCTTGGACAAATAGTTTGCAATTCCTCTTGCCACTTGGGAGGAATTAGCAAATAAAAGTTTCCTAATTTTTCTTACTTCAGGAACACAATTCCAAATGCAGCATTAGATGTCCTAGATAATAACTGTATAGCATTTATTTGAGATTTCCTAGGGTAGCAGGATTAATTACAAAAGGAAGAATTTTTTGACACATGCTTATGTGACAGAGAAAATCCAGATCACTTACCCAAATCAATGACAAAATATATGGCTCCTCAAAAACAATCAGAGAAACCTGGATATTCCATAACCGTTATCACATTCTATCTCCATTCTGCGGTATTTTTTTCCTGGGATGCTGTTTAAAGCCGCCTGAGATGGAATATTTTTGCAATTTGGGCCATTTTGTTGCTACAAAATGGATACAAAAATATAAATAAGACTATCCAGTAACTAAAAACTAACTTCTATTAGGACCTTTTGAAAAAAAATCAGGTCAGGAATAAAGAAAAGACAGGATACTTCAACTGCAAAGGAAACTGTTTCCAAGGGCTTTAGAGAAAGCCTCTGAAGATAGAATTACAGTAATATTCTCCACATCATGCTAAAAATCCACACTGAGCTTTGCTTTCCATCACAGCACCACTGAAAGCAGCAGATGCATCCATAACTAAGGTGCAGATCCAAGATTAAGTCCCAGTGGGATGAACCAGACGTCAGCGTTTTCTGAACTACATGTATATACATTTTTAATTGTTTTTCACATTTTTGAAAATATATAAATGAATTTTAAATATATGCACTACGTGTTCTGCTCACAGTTTATCTCCACACATCTGCGATATTTTATGTGACCTTGCCTGAATTTCTGCACAATACGTAGGTGTGGAATCCCCTCAACTCTGTATATTTATTTGCAGAATCTGTTCCTGTAGGTATTGATGTCAAGTAACAATTTCCTGAACTGCATTGTACTTAAATTGCTTTCTTTATTGGTCTGAAAAACTCCTAAGGGTGCAGGGGAAAGAAAGCAGGGGCAAGAAAACCACAAGAAAAAAAACTCAACCTTTTCTACACCTCTGTATTAACTGCTCACAGAAACAAAGATTGTTGCATATTTAAGGCTGAACTTTGCAGGGAAACTTCTCTTAAGGAATTTTCTACTGTGATTATATCCCCTGGAGCATAAATTACAGAATAAATACAGGGGAGCTGCTGGGACTTAGCATCATTTGTCGTGATGACTCGGTGGCTCAGTCCATTGGAAAACTACAGTAACATGTCGCCCTGTGTACTGCCCTTCAGGAATTGCAATTTCACAGTTTGATTCCCAGCACTGCCTTGCAGGGCTGCTACCATAATGAGTTTCTGGATCCTCACACACCACGTGAAAGATTCTCTTTCTCCCCATTTCGCAATGGGGAATGCAGAAAACACTAGCAGAAAAGGTAGTTAAGGCAAAGCATATCAACGCTGGGAGGACAGGAGAAAGCGCTCTGCACACTTCACCAGAGGCAAATGTGGACTTGTGTCTTTTTCTGCTGCACTGTCATTGTCTTTTTCTCTTCTGCATTATTATTTCAGAGCACTGACACTGTTGCTTTTATACAGCTGAAGTGCAGGGATCACTTGGGGAAATAAGGAATGTTGAATTTTTGTATGGGTCTTGAGTACTAACTGCAAACCATGACTATGCACTAGGAAGAACAACTAAATTGAAAGAACTGGGAATAAGTGAACCAGGAAACTTCAGCTGAGGGGAAAAAAAAAAATCCCCACAATTTCATGCACATAAGCTTTACAATAACTTTGCTATGAGTTTGTTCATACTTATTTTCAGAGCACTCCAAACCTTATTTCTGCAAGCATCTTGGTCACAGAAAGAAACTTCATACTTGGTGCAACCTCTTTCATTAACTACTTGTCTTTTACATTTTACATAACTGAGTCTTTGGACATTAGAGTGACACCTTAACAGAGCAGGGCTGTAAACCTCAGTCACCTCTCCCAAAGGCCACTAAAATCTCAAGGGCGTTTGTCCAGGACAATTACATTTTTATGTAGCTAGTAGTAAGGATATGGCTGTATGCTTGGCTTCAAGTTTTTTTACTTTCCAGAAAAAAAAAAAAAAAGAAAAAAGAAAAAAACCCAAAGATTAAAAAAAAACAAAACCAAAAAAAACCTAAAACTATGAATGAACAATGAACATAAGAAAGACCATTGGTGGCCATTTCATGCCTATACTTTGAGATTTGCTGTAAGTTGCTGTTTAAAATGCAGTTTCATTATTTAAAAAAAAAAAAAAAAAATCTCATTTTAGGGCTTGTTGACCAATGACAGCTGAAGAGCATGAGTAATTCAGGACAGTTGAAATATAAAAGGTGAATCCACAAAAGGGTGAGTGCAGTTACAGCATGCAAAACTGCTTGAAAAAGATTGCTCACACACAGGAAAAGCAGAATATAGGCATGTTATAATCATATCTCCAGTAGGGATTATTATAAAAACAGTTCAACTACTCGGCTATAAGTTGAACAGGTAGGGGAGAGAAGAGGATCACACTCCACACAGAAATAACAATACTCATAAAAAACACATATGTAGATCCAGATTAAGTTCCCAAACCAAAACATTCTTCCCAGGGAAAATTTTGGCACAGAATTAAGAAACAAAACAAACAAAAACTACAAAAAAAAAAAAAAAAGACCAGGTTCAAAGAGTGTCCTGCACAATCACCTCAGTCTTTTATAAAGTAAAATGATACAAAACAAATGTCATATATTTAAGAGGGTGGAAGGGGTGGGACAGGAAAACAGAGGTCTAAGTCAACCTTAGTAATTGGAAAATTACAAATGTACAGATACATCAGTTTATGAAGACTATGTAGCAATATCCAAATGAAGAGAGATGCATTTCTATCCCAGTTGCTGGCTCTGTCAAGCAAAAACAAAAGCAAAAGAAGAACAAACAGCTAGGATAGGAAATGAGCATATAAACCTGCTACAGCCAGGATTTTTCCTAATATCCCATTGAAATTTCCCATGTTACAACTTGTGCTATTGTCTCTTGTGCTATGACTGTACACCAGGCTGGCTCTGTCTCCCTTACCCCCTCCCAGCCAGCAGCTGCAGGCAGCAATGAGGGCTCCCTCCCCTCAGCCTTCCCTTCTCCAGCCTGACAAAGCCCACCTTTTGCAACCTCTCCTTGTACACCCTGTGCTCCAGCCCTCACCAGCACAGTGGCCCACCGCTGGGCTCTGTCCAGTACCTCAGTGGCTCTTTTGTACTGGAGAGCCCCAGCTTGGGTACAGTGCTCCAGATGCAGCCTCACCAGTGCCAAATAGAGGGGAAGACCATAGCCTGCTGGCTCTGCTCTTGCTGAGAGCCCAGGACATTATTAGCCTTTGCAGAAAGTCACATTTGCTGAGCTCCAGGAGGCTCCTGTCAGCCCATTCCAGCTTGTTCAGGCTCCTCCAAAAGGCTGCCTTGCCACCTTGGATATCCCCTGGCTTAGTATCATGCGTGTATTTGCTGAGTGAACCGTATCTCATCATCCAGGTTGCAAATAAAGAGATTAACAGTATTGGCATCAGTATTGATCCTTTAGGGAGACCACTCACACCCAGCAACTATTTCAACTTCAGGTGACTGATCACCCACTTCGCTATCCACTCGTCCAGCTGATATCTCACCAGTTTAGCTACAATAGTGCTATGGGAGACCATCTCATTTCACTGCAAGAAGTACTCAGGGCAGACACGATTTACCAAGGCAAATCTTCACTGGCTGTTTCTAGTTACTTTCTCATTCTTCAAGTATCTGGAAATGGCTTTCAAGATTTGCTCCATAGTTTTCCCAGTGCCTGAATAGAGGGTGACCAGGCTCTAGCTCCCCAGATCCTCCTTTTCTACCTTCCTGACAACAGATGTGACGTTTTCTTTCCTCCATCAAACTCCCAACCACCATGACCTTCTCAAGATAAGAAAGAGCACCCTCGCAGGGGCATTGGCCAGATCCCTCAGCAACCTGAAGACATCTCTTTTGTGCCCAGGGACTTGTGTAGGTCAAATATTTTCACCAGAGGAAACACTATTAGGACAGTAGACAGCATCTCCAGAGGAAGAAGACTGTGTAGTGTGAGCTAATCTTCCACCACTGGACATTCTGGAAAACAACTGAGCTGTTCTGGAAGTGAAATATGGCTGACTTTCTTTAAATTGCTCTTCAATTTGTTCAGATTGATAGAGCAGGGCAGGTCAATGGAGACAGTGCAAAATGGATTAAATTCTTCACTTAGCCAGAAAAGCAATCACATTTATTTCTCCCTGAATTTGTCATGAAGAAGATCCAGAGGACTTTAAGCTAACACTGCCACTTTAGAAACACTGGTGTGCCAAAATAAATGCATGAAAAGCTCCCCTAAGGAATATATTCAGGTCTTGTTTAAAACCTCGATTTCTGTTGCTCTGCTTCTTCAAAGGATCATCTTTCCCACTCCAACCTCCAACAAGAGCAACAGATTTGGGATCGAAAACAGTGGGAACAGCACTGAGGCAGGGGGAAAGATGAGGAAGAAAATGACGCAAATAGAGCTATCTTCCCACTACACACAGGTAACACTCTGCCAGTTTCGCCAACTATAATGTCATATAAACAGCATTCTGCATTCACTTCAGACCTTCTTAATTTCTGATTTCAAATTAAACCTCCTCTGAATGCCCACCCACTTTAAGACAGACATTTTAATTAATTCCTTGAAGATACATTTGAAGAGACATGACAACCAAGCCACCCCCTTAAGGATAGGTAATAAGTGTGCTGCCCAAAAGAGGAGACTAGAGGAAAACAAAGCACTAGGGATTGTTAAAGCCTGTTTTGTGGCTACCTTGTGTCATCTGAGGTGAACAAAGCAGCTAAGAATGAAACTGTCCCATCAGCTTTAATGGCTGTTAAGGGATCCCCTTAATTTTATTTTCTTTTAATATCACTCCTAACTGTCTCAGTGTCTCTGTAATTCACAATTCTGCTCACGGTAATACTATTTTTACCAATTTTGCCAGCTTGACGCGGAAGACTCCTGATTTTCTTTAGCTCAAAACCCAGAAAAAGACACAAGTTTTGGTAGAGATGGTATTACAAGAGGCCAAATGAGGAAATCTCCAGGCATTTGGACACCTTCAGCACATCCTTTACATCTGAAGGACATGTTGTTTGCCAAACCAGTCTGGACATCAGTTTTGAGCATACAAAACCCTGCCTGCCTAGTTCTGGGTATCACATAACTCTCACTCTGCAGTTCACTACTCTAATTTTTCACATCTGATCTGGATTTTACTACTCCAGAACCATCAAAGCACCTCATTAAATATTCAAAGGATCACGAAGCCATCAGTCTACAGTAGGAGCCAAAACCACATTTACTTTCTTTTCTTTAATCTCCCAGACCTTAATTGCCATATTGACAAAAAAGAAACAGTTGTTTACCTTCTAAAGTCTCAGGAGTGCCTGCCAACTTAATCCTTTTAAGCAGTGTTTCTTCAGCTCCAGAAACATCTAAGTAGCATGCAAAGCAGCAAGATACTCCCTTAAGAGGCAGTAAACATACACACCGCTTCAAAATCAACCTTGACTATTATAACTTGTCAAAGATTTGTTCTTCCCTCTTTCATATAGTACAGAGGTTCCAAGAGGTGGGTGGTTTCTTAAAGCAGTCAGGAGACTTTGAAACTCTTATTCAAAAGAGTTTTATTACCTAGCGTTGTAGTTTAGCCCCGCTCAGGACCAAACTACGCAGTCTCTTGCTCACTCCCCTCACCCTCCTGTGGGGCAGGGAGGAGAACTGGTAAAGAAAAGAAGGCAAAACTCATGGGTTGAGATTAAAAAAAGTTTAAGAGAGTAACAGAAGAAAAGAAAACAGAAACAGAAAATAAACAAAACTAATAACAGAAAACACTGAAGCACCTAATTTACAGTACAATAGCTCACATTGGATCCTGATGCCCAGCTCCCTTCTAAGCAGCAGGAGGCTTCCCTCAGCCCCCTCCCCACTTATATAATGAGCATGGGTGTCACAGAGTATGGAACAGCCCTTGGGCCAATTTGGGGAAACTGTCCCAGCTCTTGGCTAATTAGTAACCTATCCCAGCTGTGTGCCCCAGACACAGGGGTCAGCAGACCCTTCCAGTTCCTCTCCCAGTTAAGGTGAAAATTAACTCTGTCCTAGCCAGAACCAGGACACCTAAACATGTGCAGTGGCCAAAACACACACAGGGGTGATGGCAGAGCAGTGTTCTCTAAAGAATGAGCTTGCAGAAAATTAAAGCACAAAGAGAGCAAAATTCTTTGGAATTAGACTCCTGGTAAACATGAAAACAACATGCACGTTGCAAAGCAAGCAATGCTTTAGAGGCTATGAAATAGTGCACAACACTGAAAGTCTATGACACTATGCCCCGGAGTCAGTACTGTACATTTTAGAGCATAATTATTTTTCCTCCTCAAGATTAACTTGTCACTCACTCTGTTGATAAATTTGAAAGAGTTTCGAATGTTGTATATACACTGACTTTTGTCTTATAACTGAAACACTGAAAAAAAAGATTGGTTTCCACTTAGATGATGCTTACACTTCAATTGCAGAGGAAGTGAAATCTGCTGCAAAAACCAAGACAAGTGATTCATGTTTCGGTACCAAACCAGAAGCATGTTGACGGGCTTTAGTTACAATCAGCAATGCGACTGAAGTACTTGGAATGGTTTGCAACTGTTCTCACAGTGGCCACTACCTGCCCTGAGGTAAGCCAGGGCTCGCTTGAGACGGTTTTTCCCATTGTGTCTGCAGCAGGAAATACACCCAAAATAGTTCTGCCAGAACTGAAGCAGCTGGTTAATGGGAGGAAGTTTAAATCTAGAAGCAGCTGCATGTTTAGATGCAATTCAGCATATGGGATGTAATACAGCCACTTTCTTTGTATCTCAAGGCCTCACCTTTTTTTTTTAAGGATCTCAACAGAGCCTTTATATGGTCCCCTACTGCCATCTCTAAATTCCATTGACTCCCATTTGTTCTACCCAGCATTATTTCAGTCTAGGAAATTTAAGAGCTTATTTGCAATAAAGAGGCTGTAACCAAGGCAAAAGGAAAACAAATCTGAGAGGAAATATGTGAGAAAGGAGACTCTTGGTGCTACCTAAGTTCTGAGCAAGATCAATGGGAATAAAAGGGTGCCAGACTGACACCGTATCCCACGTGCCACAAGATCTTACATGGTTGCAGCAAATACAACAGAATTTCTGCTCAGTTCCAGTAACACTGCTGCCCTTCCTGTTACCCGTATCAGGGTTATTTTGTAGCCACAGCATTGTTTTAGGCCTAACAGGAGCACTTGTTCAGAATTGAAATCAGGGGTGCAAAAGGAGACATTTTTGTCAATGCCCTGCTTTGCTCAGATGTGCATTCTCAGGCACAGATTATGCTATTGAATGGCTGGAAGGCAGCCTTTCCGTAATTCTCAACCCAATATTTGAAAGTTTCCTGAAATATACAAAAAGATGCAACACAACTAGAAAAGGAGTCTCTCATATTCTTCACACAATGAAAATGTAAGCAACTTCTTACCTATATATCTCCTCAGGCAAGTAATATCACAGAAGGTTGCTGCAACCTTACTTTTTAGGATAGAGTGCCAAAGAACAGGTTTGGTTTTTTTTTCATTTTGCCAATTCATTATGTCACTCCTCAAGATTATTAAAAGAAAAATGAGCTGTTTTGGAAAAACAATTTAGGATAGCATTTCACTTCAGATCTGCTCTCTGGGCATTACTTGGTCATTCTGTTATGAAAGAGTGTGACATTTCTACCCCAGTACTCAAGACCGATCTTTACCTGAGGCACAATCTGTCTGTTGGCAAACAGTAGCACTGGTCCCATTAGTTCTACTTTGGACGGACCAGTGTTTACAAGGAGATTGTCTAAGTGTATTAATATAAAAATATCAGCAGTAGACAAAAGCCTGAGTGCTTCAAATATTGTTAGCAGCAAATAGGTTGAACGTTGGGCAGTAATGAAGGGGGAAAATTTCCAAAACTCTTCAGTGAGGACAGGCACCAGAGGGATGGCACAATTTCTTCCCTGGAATGTGACTATCTTCTGTCTTTATGCACTTCTGCAGCTTCAGAGTGAACATGGCTATTTGCATTCT
>JAAGAY010000972.1:0-42576 GCA_011801015.1 Ardeotis arabs
CCTCGCCATGCCAGCCTGCATACGTAAAGGCATCCAAATAATTTAGCTTAAGGAAAGAGCCACAAGTGATTAAAGAAAAAATACCTCCAACTATGAGCAAAAAAAAAAAAAATCAAGTTACACGTTCCAGTTGTTTATTTTCACCTGTGTGTACCCTGCTGTGATTTCCTGGCCAGTAAATGCACACCAGTGTGCACACCTCTATGGATAAGGGGATATACAGCTGACCATTAGACAATTTAGGCATTTTTCAAAAATACTTGGATAGATGGAAGTGGGTTGGGGATGAAAGAGTCTGTCTGAGATGAGACCATGTTGCCCCTCCTGTGAAACCAGCCATGTGTTTCTCCGGGCTTGCATTTCTCTGCTAACTGCATTCACCACATCACTGAAATACCCAGCATGTGCTGCATTTCCACTGGAGATGAGCCACAGCTGAACAACTCGCGTGTCAGCTTGACTAAAGAAATTTGGGCTAATTTTTTGCTGGGTTGTCTTCTAGTTTTGAGTGCCAGTGTGTTTGCTGCAATCAATTTGACTTCTTCAAAATGCATGTGCCCCTTTACTCATGATCTTACACAGTGTAGAAGAACAGTGTTCACAAATCAGTGCAGGAGCTCTCTGTTACTAGGAGAAATCACAATTCAAATATTTATTTTACAGAAGTCCCACGGTAATATGCTGACATTTGATTGCAGACAAATGTAAAGGTGTGCCTAATCCAGGAGGGGTGCAAACACAGCGTGGGAAAGGGCATCTTCATAGCTTAAACCTATGAAATGAGGTGAATCTGGGATGATCACGAGATTGTTAGACTCCTAATGAGAGAGATGAGAGGAAGCCTGGAAAGGCTGGGACATCAGCCACACCACTGGCATCTCATTCTGTCAAACACAAGCAGCTTTTAGTCATACCTGGAAGGCTGCAGAAAGACTCAGTTGCCTTAAGAAGAGGTTGAGATGAGCTGATTTTGCTGCTACTCCATGCTGCCTTTCGTGCTCTGCCAAAGTGCTTCTGGGGTCTCCTGGCCCTCTCGGAGCAGCCCTGGGGCCCTGCATCTTTGGGAAATGACCTTTTCCTGTGCTGCGAAGGGCAGCAAAGATGGTTTCCTTTGTAGTGGCCTGCGGTTAGAAACGTGGGTGCCAAATTATTTGCTCAAGCATTTGTTTAGCAGCCGTGTCGCCCATTTCTATCTGAGGGCAGGATTTAGGCACACAGGCTGAATGCACTATCAGGAATGCTATCTTCACTTGTTTTCTTTTTTTCCTTTTTCACTTCCTTTCTGGACAAGGTTAGTTGAGAGCTCTCATGGGTTCCCACTGGAATGACTGGACAATCTTTCTCAATATTTTCCAAAGTGTTTTCCAGCAAAGGCTGCCGGTATGAGGCACGGTAAACACCAGCTTGAGGTTCATACTGGCAATCAGCAGCTCTGACTTCCAGTATCTTACTGCAGCATGAGCCATAAAACAGGAGGTGGCGGGTAAATTGAGAATAAAATTGTGGTGGATAGAGCTACAGGCAACATCTGCCTTTCCCATCAGTGAAAAGGCAGAGCAGCTACTCTTTTTATTTTTAGGAACTTTATTTGCAAACATGTGATATTCCACTGAATAAGAGGTGGTCAGTGAAATGGATGTTTTGACAAGTTACTTTTGTCCTGGATTCTGGTCTTGATGGAGTGAGGCTGAGCTGCGCCCTGAACCAGAGCCCACATCCCATCCCGGGCCGTTCCTCCCGCACGATTCCCAGACACGTTTTGATTCATTGCCTGTCGGGAGAAAAGTTGGGGTTTAATTATGGATGGAGCTAATCAGTCAGATGAAATGACAATCCGCTCGGGTTTTAGCACAGAACTCGTACTGCATTTTTTTAGTGATTACAAAACCCAAATCCTCCCATTTCTCTGCTCCCCACCCCCATATTTGTATTCATTGGGGTTTTGTCTGGTCCAAAAGCAAAAATGTTGAGCGGTAATAAAAATCAAGGTTAATGTACCGTAATACTGAGTCAAGTGACTTGTAAAAATTCTTGCTTTAGTTTCTTTTAGTTCACACACGTAAGGCTCAGAACTTTTTACAGCAAGATTTGCTATTACAACATACTCTTATTATGACAGCTTTTAATTTTAGAAATGTTCAGTATCTCTTTGGAAACTATTTTTAGGTTGCCTCTCAAGTATGCTGGAGCTTTTTATTTTTGTTTAATTATTGCACATATAGTTTTGCTTTAACGTTGTTTTTATTTCATGATATGGCATTATTATTTTTTGCTGAGTGAAACTCAAATGTAGAAGCCATTTGTTTGCTGACATAGATATTGAAAAAGTTTGGAAACAGGAATCCTGGGGCCAGAACTGAGTGCTTCTCTAGAGAATTTAGATTCAGTTAAGGCATGATGTAACTGTGGTAGTTATTTGGGATGAATTCACCTGGGTAGGCCCTCTGATTAATTTGTCAGATGCCCTGGGTCAGTGCTAATTTGTCAGGGCTTTATGCAAACCATAAAGAAGCTGTTTAAGTGTTGAAGCAGACTCCCTGCAGAGAGGGATGCTTTGCTCCATCCTTCTTCTGATCATCTGTCCCCTTCTGTTTTGGGTAAATCTTCTCTGTGCATCGCAGCTGCTGAATGACAAAGCAGTGCAAATCACCTTGCCTATTTTTTTTGGTCGATTGTTACCTAGAAAGTAACTTCCATCATTATTTTAAATTATCCAGTTGCTCTGTTTCTGTATTTCCTTCCCTAGAATCTCGATATTCACAAGGCTCATTGCCTCACTGTAGAGGCCAGTTTAGGAAAATATCAGCACGCTCATGATTTTTTAAGGACTCCATTGTGGAGAAATTAGATATATTGGTGTCCAAGTCAGAATGACAAGGACTGAAATGCATGGAAACATTTTCATCTAGTATGTTAATTGTTCTTTTCCTGTCTTGGAAATGTCCATTCTCTACTCAGGCAAAAGAAATAAAATGCAAAAAAAAGTTTAAAATAATGTCTAATTGAAAAGACATGCCTGGTTTCAGATCTTAGAGCAGAAATTAACCATGACAGCTGCTTCTGGAAGGTATTTGTCAATGCTATTATGCAGAATTCTGAAAAATGCTGTTTTTTCCTGGGAGGCTGTTATCAGGAACAGTTACGTGTTTTGCTAAGGACTATTACTTCCATTGTTTTTGAACTTTACACCAGACACACTCTATCACAAAAATAATCACTTGTCTTGCGACAAAATAAACCGTTCCATTTATTTCTTTTTTTCAAGGCACCTCATTATCAACTTTTGGAAGGAAGTTGAATTTATGAAAAGATAAGTCATGTAAATAAGCTGGAAGAAATCTAATGAAAGTCCTTTGTCTTCTTTGGCAAGCACAGCTCCATTAAACCGTGATTCTCCTTTGAAGCTTCAATTACCTGACTTACCAGAACTGGAGCAGGGGAGAAATGGCTAATATTTCTGAACAAAGTGCATGTGTGTATGTAAGGGGAAGTTATTACCTTTTGGGGAAAAAAAAAAAGCCTGAGCACGTTTACAGATTGCACTTTTATTGTTTTGGCCAGCTGCTTAGAATCACAGGGTGAAATTTATCCCTGATGTGTCTATATTGTAAGCAAGCAGAGGAGCAAGGCTGGTAAATGCTGTCTTTTGAATACCTCCAGTGCAGCAGCACCAGAGATGGATGCGCCCTATTCCCTTTCTCACACGCATGTGGGTGCAAGTGGGAGTTGCACCCACTCGTGTGTACATGTGTTTGGGGCTCCAAATGCTGCTTTTATTGCGTGCCCATCAGCAATGTCTTGCATTGCTCCCACACTAGTGCTCCCTAGACTGTATTGAACCGGGTCATTTTTGGTGTTATTCTTTGCCACCATGGTTACGTCAGTTTGTCCCATTTCAAGGCAAGTGTCAAGTTCCTCTCGCTGTTTTTTGGGTATTCCTCCACCACTGTCTTCGGTGGGATGGACTGATGACAGATGCGATTAGACTAGACATCATGAGGAGCAGCATCCACCTAGCCATGGTGGTGTGAACGTCTGTGTGTCTTATCGTATGGCTAGAGTAAATCAGAATAACTGAGGAATCCCGAGTATTTGAGTAAAATTGCCCCTGCTGAGCTCTCTGCTGCTGCAACTAAATTTCTTCTCCCTGGAGAGCTTCCTCTGAACTCAGCCATACTCCAGGAATTGCCACAGAGAGGCATAAGACTTGCAAGGCAGTGAGACCTATCTGCCTTCTCCCAGATGACACAGAGCCACACACTTTTTGATTCTTCTATCGAGCTTTTGACTGATGTGCCAGCGAGCTGTATACATGCAGCTTGCCACGGATTTCTTACAAATGATTTTAATCCTTCTAAAACCTCCCCCATCATTCTTGGTTGTATAAATAACCTAAAAAATAAGGGCTAAAAACATGGATTTTCTGTTCTTCGTTGGAATGCTACTCTGGTGTAACCGAGAGGAGAATTTGACCTGCTGTATCCGTTTTTGTAGAGTTCAAACCATAATTCCAGGCCAGATTCTAATCTGTGCCTCTTGCTCATATTTCACTGAAGCTCTCAAAAAATACACATGCTGTGGACTGAAGTGCAGCGTTGCAGGCGGTGAGTGACTATTATCTGGCCTGAAGGGTCTTCTGGAAATAAAAAAAAAAAAAAAAAGATAGCGATCAAATTGTTAAAGTGAACAACTGATGGGTGTTTTAAGTCTTTAATTTGTTTTCCTTTGCTTGGAAAAGCAGACCACGTTTGTCTTTAGAGCAAAAGGCGGTTATTGATAGTGCTACTTAAGTGAGCAAAATAAAATGCTTGCAATGACAGTTATCAAAGGTTAGGTCCCCGGAGATAAAAAGCTTTTGTGTGCATGTGCACTCCAAACCCAATCTTTCTATGGGCCGGCATAAAGTACACAACAATGTGCTTCCCTTCTGAACTTTTTTGGGACATGGTATGGAAAGACTGTAGCAGTCTTCATGAAGTCAAATCCCAGCTGGGTATTGGTTTCAAAGGGAATGATGACTAGCCAGTATGTTAAATATTTTAATTCAGTAAAGCCTCCTGTTCTCCTTGATGTTTGCTAAAGTTACGTTCAGCAGCTGTAGAGGAGAATGTGCACAAGAAACCGAAGGAGAAGCCTGTGTCCTCTCCTCTTGCCTAACCAATAAATTTTAGCACTGAGTAGGCAGGCGCAAGCCCTCCTCACCTTGGCCCGAGGGCTTGGGAGATGAGCAGCGAGGGGTGTCAATGGAAGCGGAGCCGCGAGCAGCTGGACCAGGTGCCACTGGTGCTCTGAAATGTCACTTTAAAGGCTATTAACATAGTGAAGGCTTTTGAAGACTACTGAACTGTTTGTAGCATAATCCTTCCGCTCTTCTCCTGGAGCACTCTGCATTTTGTGCTAATAGACCGTTGTGCTGTAAGCCTGATACAGGCAAGCAGTCAGGTCTGACCTGCCCTATTTTTAGGTAGATTTGAATTTATTTTCCCAGACTCCAGGGTTATCTGGATCTGGGCAGAACTTCTTGAAAGATAAGAAGTTATTAATAATAAAGATGAGGGTTTTTTTGGGGGAAGGTTTGTCTTGAACTTCTTCACATTGCCAATACTTTCTGCAGTATTAGAGAATAATCCTTTCTGCAGTATTAGAAAATTGTTTGCAAACATTTTTTTGGAGAAAGAGACTGCTTTTGCAGCCAGCCAACACAATTGCCTTTCTTCCAGAGCAACTGCACTGGCTTTTAGTTTCTTTTGCTTTCTTCTGCTATTTTTTTGGCTTCTGTAGAATTTGTCTAATCTTATCTTGCTTGAACTGTGAATCAGAGTCTTTAGACCTGCTAGATTATCCCAATGGATTTAAGGCAAGTCTCAATACGTAGCTAATTTCTCACTAGTGGACCACTTCTCTCTGAGCGCTCACTTGGCTCTGGGCTGTCCTGCTTGGCTAGACTGGAGTGGAGGAGGCACATGTCCACTTCTCATGGCGAGTAGCAACAGTTGAGACATAAGAAAAAGAAGCTTCTTTTCTACCCTGCTGTTTGTGAGCCTGGTTTTGCTACTGAAAATGTTCTCAGCTGTGACTTTGCACTACAGGTGTCTCTGCTTTTATGTTCTGTAAGTTATGAGGCATTCAGATCGTTTTCCAGGAGCATCTCCTTTGCTTTTCACAGGGTAAAGCTCAAATGTGTCGTTATGCACTACACTTCAATGAGTTTCTTCTTAATGACAGTTTTTTCAGTGCTGAGTATTTGATCAGCTTGTTTCTTTTCATTGTCATTTATTGCCAGTTATGTTTTCCTTGCTCAGAAGCGGTAATGTATCACATAAAGGCCATCTCTCCCCTCCATCTCGGGCTACACTTGTCAACTGTGTTCACTCATAGCTGCTGCCATTTTAATAACTAGTTCTTGCTCTTGGTGAGGATGTGTGATTGAAAAATCCAGCAGCTGAGAGTCGCAGTGAAATGCAGTGATTTTGCTCGAAAAGGCAACCCTTTGACTTGTCTTTAACCTTAGGGAAATGGCAAAGGTAGGACGTATTGCACTAGTTGTCCAGTCCCTCTCCTTGCATGGGGTAGGGCTGTCTAGACAATAAAATTCTCACCTTTCTGAGGCTAGTTGATGCCTGCTCACTTCAAATCAAACAGCTTTTCATCTCTTTGCACTGGAACCTTGCCTCTGTCTGTGTTGCAGGATTGTCACCCTTTTATCAGGTGAATTGCCCATGCTGGAGTGGCTTCACACCATTCCCGCATGGGAAGCCTGAAGGCTTTGCTGAAGGCAAAGTATTTGTCATTTCCTCAGCTCTTGTAGACAAGAGGGTTGGAAAGATTCCTGAGAAATATGCTTTGTGGCCATGGCGAAGATAAGTGACTTGTTTTAAGAAATCACAAGCACAAAGAAGCACTTGGGGCCGGGTGGTGTTTCTCTTGCGTGGAGCAGTCCCTTTCCCAGTAGCAAATGGGAGCTCCCTTGTGTCATGTCTGATTTGGTGGATGATGTTGGAAGCTTGTCTTTTGTTTAGATGACAGAAGCACAAACGAATGTCTACTTCTTTACTGTGTGCAGACAAGCAATTACGTATTTTGAAAAAAGTTTATTTTTAAAGCAACAGTTGTAATAACTGTGTTCCCTAAGAATAGTATCTTTCTGGCACAAATTGCCAATGGGGACATTGACTGTGTATACAGATCAGGATTTATCATAAGGCCTACTACTTGTTAAGCTCAAAAAACCTCAAATCAGGTACCAAAGAAGAAATAACCTACATAACATATGTTGTCCTAAGGCAACACATTACTAAACAGATGGTTTTGCATCTTTCACAGTCGCTCTTTGCATTGCTACTGCTAACTAGATATTTCACCTTCCCGTTCAGGAACACTCTGGTGCTGCTAAGGTGTGATTTTGATTTGGTTTCAGGCAGAAACTTTGAAGGATGAAGGTGGTAATTTTATCCAGGCTTTTTTCCTAAGTAATTTGTATTGTTCCTTTTACTGGGACTTTCCACAGCTTGTGCTTTGCATTGCTTTTTTTTTTAGTTTTATTGATATCTTCCCGTAACATATGATGGAGAACACTTCAGCCCTTCAGGAAGATGCCATCAGAGAACAGTTTCAAGTTGTTGGGTATTTCAATGTTGTTCACATCCAGCCCTAAACATTAATATTCATCATCCATTCTACTTTGAAGCCAATGAAACATTTTAATTGGCTTTAGTGTACTTTGATCAAGCCGGTGACAGTTGTGTAAGGTTGCTGTCATGCTCTACAGGTTGTTAAAAGGAGTTTGTATTTGGCTTTTCCTCTACAGGAATACCAATGTTGCTCTTAGTTATTACTAACTTGTTGTAGTAGGGTCTGGTTACACAACTGGTTGCAGACAGTTGAGCAACCCATGCCCAAAGAATGTATAACCTTAGTAACAGCAGAAAAGGCAGAATTAATATTACCATGGGTAAATACTTAAGGCAGTAAGAGGAGTAACTTGCTCATTTTTACTCAGAGGCATTGGGCAGAGCTGAGAAGCAATCAGATCCTTTGTGCCTTATACCTATGCCTTGTCCTTCCACCAGTTGCTGTTCTTGAATGCACCAGCTACGTCCATTTCAGACCAGTGGAAACAGTGTACGTATCTGAAAGCAGAGCCTAGCCTTTCGCATAAGAATCAATTTGCCCATCACCATGGAGCAACCACAGAGAGACTGCTTAGCAGTACAAAACCCACATTGTATATGAGATTAGGACAGGAAATATGGGATTGCAAGTTGAAACTGCATGGTAAATTTAAGTGAGTTATACACACTGACTGAAACAACATGCCTGTCTCTCTACGTCTATGCTTGTACCAGAGAGACTCACAATTTGGCTGTATTTATCCTCATATTACTCCCAGTTGGTGGGAACCTATTGCTCCCAGTTTCACAGCTGAGGTCCTGGGCCATCAGCAGGGAAGGTCACCTCCCTGGCGGCAGAGGAGAGCCTAGAGCCTGGCTCTCCGAGCCGTCTGCTCTGCTTTTCCTCTTTGAAGGCAAGGAAGGGGAAGGACCTTTGATAGCTTTGAGATAACAGGCTGCCTGAAAGTCTCTTCTGAGAGTTGTGTCCTCCACAGTGGTCATATGGCGTGTTTACCTGTGGAGATGGGTATGTGTTCCCCAGCTTTACTGTCTCCAGATAAGTTTTTTAACTTTTAATCAGTAGCTAAAAATGCTTTTTCACTTTTTTATGATTTTCCTTTGTTAAAAAGGGCTAATGGAAAAAAAAATTGCTTTCAGAGGTCATTTTTTTTTCTTTTGATAAGATTAACCCATTGTTTATAAAGCAGAAAACAATGTAATTTTTCCATTGAGCAAGCAAAAACACAATTACTGTAATGAATAACGGCTAATTAACCCTTCTTGTCTGGAGGAAATAACACATAAGACCCACTGCGCTACTTTCCCTGTGGAATAAAGTGGCAGTGCTATTAATCCAAGCCAAATATTGAAGTTTTACAGTCAGTTGCATTATTATTGCAGTTGTAGCATTTTTATAGCCAGAGCAGAAGGCTTCTGAAATTAAGGTGAAATTTAATCTTCTTAAGACTGCTGGGCACCAACTAACCACTCATGATACAGAAAGGAGATAGCTGACTTCTGCTCTGCTTTATGCAGAATTAATGCCACATCTTGGCTTCTGGGAAGTTTCCAATGCAGTTTTCATTTCAAATATCTGGTCACTTGAGTAACATGTAGCTTAGAAATAAAATAGAAGCAATTTTCTGCTTCATTTAAAACATAATCCTAAATTCTGCCAACTTCAGCCTGGCAATTCAATAGAAAGGTTTCAATATGGGGCTTTGTGATTGAATGTCGTGTTATGGAGTCTGTTTTGCATCTCTGGTGTACTGACAGTGTGGTTGCGTTAGCTCTTTCTTGTGAAGGGGCAACGTGATGCATCACCTTCTAGAGAGCTCCTCTGGAGAGCTGTCCTAGCTGGAGGTCAGCCAGTTGACCTTGGCCAGGCTATCTTTAGGGATCTTTATGTAGGCTGGGCCGAGACAATGTGGGCAAGTTTGAATGGAAGCAGTGGAAATCTGCCCACTGAGCCGAACAAACTGGGTGGTGCAGGAGGGCCAGCTCTCTCTGTTATGAGGAGGTCTTGCAGAAGAGACTTTTTGCAGTTTGAAATGATCACAAATTATTGTTCCACCAGGCAGATGTCAAATTGAGGAAGACTCATGTGGAGGCTGATAGTTTTCCAATGTATAATTTTTGAGTGCTCAAAGAGCACAGCCAGCGTAGTTAAAGCCTCCTTTCCTGCTGTGTTATCTCAAAGAGGACTTGCCAAATCACCCTGACTTGCTTCCCCCTCCATGGGAGTCCAAGGGAGCATGTGGGTCTCAGCTGGGGCTGCCCTAACACAGGTTTCAGGGCAAATGGGTAGTGGGGTCTCTAGCCCTCAGAAATGCATCAGACAGCAGATCTTAGTCCAAGGGTTTACTGTAAAAACAGTGACTAATCTCTGCCCAGATGTGGGTGGTTTGGAAGTACATGGGGATATGTAATCAGGCTTCCTTGCAACAGGCTGGCGATTGTTCAGTGAAATATTGGGCCAGTTCACTACACGTCATGCTGATACGGGAGAATCCTGATTGCCTTGAGTGCTCAGAGATCCAGTGACTTCAGCAGGGAGATGGAGTGTACTGAGCCTATTTTTTCTTCTGAAAAGCCACCGATATGATCCAAAACCCCATGCTCTTGCTAGGTTCTGAGGAGTTTACATTTATTTTTTTTAACAGGAATGAATCCACTGTTTCATCTTTTTCCGAATTTCATAGTTTTAAGACTTCTTACATCATATTGTTGAGCACAATAATTTTTTTTCAGCCTGTGGATCCCTAGGGTTTCCGGCAGAGATATAAACAAAACTATATCAAATCATTGCAAAAGCATGGCTACTGCTGTTTGGCTTCTCCTCCTCAATTATCTTCCCTGGGCCTTCAGAAGCGGTCATGGATATGCAGCCCACAGGTTGAAAACCTCCACCACGTTACAGAGTTCATCCCGGGGCTTTCTTCTTCTCTTGGAAATTCCAGTTTTATTCATAATATTCCTCTCCTTGGTTGCTTCTTCCTCCTTTCAGTGAGCCTTCTTCGGAGCAACCCCTCTCCAGCATTCCTGCCATCCCACTGCCATGATGCTGCCTTTATTCCTGGCCAGATTACTGAAGCCTTTCCTCCTCCCCGCAGCATTCGTGCGTCCCAGCGCAGGGTTTACCCCAGGCTTCCCATTGCGTAGGCCTCTGTACTGCTGCCAGACGATACTTGCAGTATATGCTGCGGGTGATTCTCTCAGCCTCTGGAATGAATTATTTTATTGCTGCCAGCTTGTCAGAGAAATCAGCTTGAAAGCTGAGCCAGAGCGTAGTCCTGGGAGCGACCGATTCAAAGTGGAAGGAAGTCACCATCGAGCAAAATAAATAGGGGAATGCATCAGCTGTATAATATGAGCACTTTTTTATAAGGGAATTTCAAAAGAACCAATTAGGCTTTGATAGGGAACCAGGTCTTATATTTAAAGCTCGTAAATATACAAATCATGATATTCTAATTAAGCATTGTTGTTTCCCAGGTTTTGTTTTTTAAGGGTATAGTTTTCCGTTTAACTGCTGTTCTTGTAAAGATTTGGCATGGTCTGGGGCGTTTTTCTCGTCTTGGTTACCTTGCAAGGAATTTGCATTCCCACTCTGTGCCTGCGCTTTGGTGTGCGTGCTGCCACTGAAAAGGCTGTGAGCCATAAATAAAAGAACAATATGACCACAAGCACCCCCCGCAGGGGAAGAAGAAAGACATGAGTAAAATAATATGCCAGAGAAAATTGCAGACCAGATAATTTATCTGCTCCTAATTATTTCTGAGCCAGAATGAGGTATTTCAAGTAGTAAGAAAACAACTCTCTTAATTTTTTTCTAGTGATTTCAAACCGTTGGCCTATTACAATTTGATTCAATTTTAGTTGGCTCTTTGGCAAGAAAAAAATCACTAAAAGTCACTTAGGAACACTGCAGAATCAACTGCATATATGCTTCTGAAGCAGAAAAACTGGGTTTTTTATCCATTTCTGACACTTTCAGCCATTTGGACTCCTACATCTTGAAAGAAAACACATCTCAGGTGTCACATTAATATGGTCGATATGAGATTATGCCTTGCAAATTGCTGATTTTGGTTATGAATGCCTGGTCTATTTAAAGGATTTCAGCATAAATAGTAATAATGGACTACAGTGGTGCAATCTGTCAGAAGATGAGACAAAAAGCTGTGCTTGTTAAAACAAAAAGATACCCCAGAAGCAGGAAATTTAATATTATTAATGAAAACAGAAGGAGTTAAGAGGAATGTTTTCACACGATGGAGTTCTTCATTCAGGATGTATTACCGTAGGGACTTTACCAAGGAGTCTTGCTGAATCTTTTCTCCCAAACGTGTCTGCAGGACTGTGAACATTCCTCCGCTATAACCTATGATGTATTTGTAACATTTGCATGTAATCTGTCAGGCAGGGCCTCTGCTATAGAGCGTGGGAGTTTTGGGCCCGTGGGATTTGTCAGGCTACAGATGCAGAAGTTGAAGTCAGTCAGATTTGTGGCACGGACAGGGGTTTCCCCGGTGTTAGAAGAAGAGTAAGCCCTGAGCGTGCTGCAATCTAACCGTGCGCAGGCTATTCTCACAAGGTTTCCGTTTTCAAGGTTTGGATGCATTTTGGCAGTGGAGTTCCTCTTTTAAGCTGATCGTCTGCAATTTTTCAAGGTTCACCCACAAGTCATAATTACCCTGGAGGATAACAGCACATGGGTACAACGAAACGTGTTCATAAAAGTGCTTGTTTTTGCATTGATGGGGCTCTAACTGCTTGTTGTCTCTGAACATGATTTAGAGGGACATACATGTAGCATCTCAGCCTTACGCATTCATAACTCCTTCCATCAAAAAAATCTCAAAGCATTTTACACACAGATGTAACCGGATAATATGTCCTGCTGTCTGTGTGGCATCTCCAACATCGGTTAGCATCATTCTAAAGCATATGCCAGGGTCTAGAGTATTCCCTGAAGTATTTTACATGAGAGGAATACATGTAAATAGAATTTCTGGCAATCTATGAATGGCTCACAGGATTTTAATCAACTGCACAGTTTTAAAATTGGCATTTAAATCCCTCTCACATCTGTTGTTTAAAATAGCCAACAGCATGTGGGATACATTCTGTATGCAATATTCATAGGAGTATATTAATAATAGTATACATTATCACGGTAAAAAATAAGGTGTGTAACTGCAGTGCTCGTTAGAGTAAGTATCTAGGAGTTTTGGACAAAGCACTGATTAACAGTAAAAACCCAAATATTTTCCCCCCACAGGTAATACTGAGATATATTCTCTGTATTTTGAACAGAGGACCCTTGGTGCACACTGTGGCTTCCAGTGCTCTCCAAGAGCAGTCCTGATGGGGTAACTCGCATAGAGAGCTAATAAACTGCACCTGCTTTAGTGTCTAAATATCAAAGAAGGTGAAATACTTCTTGGAAAAAATTATTTATGGGTTGCCTGGGCAAGGTCACAGGTGACAGCTAACTGGTTAGGAGTTAGCTAGCTCTGGTTCATTGACACTGAGTTCAAATTGCAGCCCTGCTCTGTCTTCTCAATGCTTTTGTACGGTCCCTGTGCCTTTGTTCCTGGTCTGCAAACAGTGTCATTCCTGCAGACTCTCTGCCACTCCTTCTTTGTCTCAGTGAAGCCTGTAAAAGAGGTTCAAGGTGTGAAGTGCACTAACGTGGGGTGTGTTGCGTCTCTAACTGTAGAGAGTTCTGGGTGTTGGGGACCGCTATACTCTCACTCTCCAAAAAATGCAGTGACTCTGCGACTGAGCACCCAAAAGCTGTTGAATTCTACCTAAAATAATCTTGGGTTTCACACGTTTTCTTAGGTAGCTTCTGTCTATGGTCCTTTTTGCTCCTACGTTGGTTGTTCTCGTGTACTGCTGGTCATGTGCTAGGACAGGCATTTCTTTTTTTAAAAAAAAAACAACGCAAAAAACACAAGAGAATTTAATTCAATCCCACAGGAATGACTGTACTACACTAGTCATTGTTTTGAAGTGTGTTTTAGAAATTTGTAATGACAGGATTGGGATTATATACTTAATTGTGGAGCAACCATTTTTACAATTTGTGTTTTACCCCACATGGAAAGCTATAATTTACTCCAAGTAATTAGGTTAGGTTTAATTTTGGCAAGACGTAGGCCCATATTATTCCGTGTAATATACTGTAATCCTCACGTTAGGTAGGGTGCCAAGTATTCCGTCTGTTTTGGGAGCCAACAAAATTGCCACTTGTCCAGAGTTGTTCTTGGACAGAATTGTGAAAGTGGTAACATTTTACTACTTAAACCAGTTTATTCTTAGTCTGACAATGACCCAGAGATACATGTATCATTCACTGAACGTTGTGTAGAAGGTGTATGACACTTCACTGATAAAATTATGTATTTAACAGCATATGGGGGCAATGTTGAAAGGCTTGACATCATCAGACACTGAGGCTAATTTCTGCCTTTCATGACTGGACTCCTAAATCTCAATTTTTTTTAGCTTCTTATGCTATAAAGTATAGTGGTCAGAGAGACTACACCACTGCCATATTGCTATTACACTACTGCGTATCAGTTTGTTAAGAAAAGATAAATCTAAGTTAAAAAAAAAAAAAAGTAAGCTAAAATTTGCTTGTCCTCTACCTTTTCAAATGCCTTTTCTGTACTTTCTGTCTTAGGAAGTCTGTTTATCAAAAGATATTTGAGTATATAGTCATAGGTTGGTGGCTGTTGAGGGGCTGACAGCTGCAAATAATATATTTTTTAAACCCCCTATTTATTACATATATGGACTGTTTTCTGAAATCTCTTTACTTCTGAAATCTGAGAGGAAGGATTCCCTAACAACATTTTGTGCCTTACTGAATGTAACTAACATCTTAGACACTGAGATTTTTATATGTTCTGTAATGTCCAATTAAAAACTGTCATCCTCTCTCGATTTCTTAGCACTTTTACCACTTATAGGTGCTGTTATTTCTTGAAAACAAAGTTAAAACACAATAGGCTAATGATGGATCTTGATGAGGTGTGACTTTTTGCCTCAAGCAAACACACATGGGGCTCACTTCTCCCATTAAAATGTTAAGCAGCAGTCCTCTCCGAGAGTTTGCTTAATTTGGTAATTGTCATACTGCATAGGATGTTTCATTTTCTTCCACAGGAGATATTTTTACTTTTCTACCAGAAGACTATGAAATATGTAAGCCCATAAAGAATGTTTCAATAATTTTTATGCTAATGATGAAGAAACAGCTGGATCCAGATTCCTGTCTGTAAAGTCCAGTACTGCAATTCCCAGTTCATCATGATGGATTGGGTAATTCCACACTAAGGAATTAACTCAGTGTTTGGAAGGATTGTAGGATTGATTATTTTTGTTTGATTATAAACGCCATCCAAAAATAAATCCTGTACTCGATCACTGGCATGACCTCTCTTTCCTTCCAGCCCCTCTGGAAATTTCTTTGTGCTGGCTATTTTGACCATCTGAACATTCAGGGAGATAGAACATGTCCCAGTGATGTTCCTACACATCTCGGTGAAGGAAATAATAAACATTGATCAGTGCTACTAGGAAGAGGAGTGATAGAGGTATAACTTTATGGGGAACAGCAGCTGTGTAGTGGTTAAAATAGAGGGCTGAGAGCCAGGTCTTATCAGTTTATCCTTGGCTGTGCTGTAATCTTCTTCTTATCATTAACCTTGCATTAGTCCTTTCAGTGTCATGCCTCCCTCCCTCAACCCTAAGCAATTTAGGATTGTTGAAGATGGAATTTTGGCCTATGTTCTTGGGTGGAGTGTTCATACCACCTCACTTTTGGCACCCACTCTACGTGGCTGAGACCCCCTCCATCATCCCTTTTGCAGTCAGGGAAGAGAGGTAGATGTCAATCATATGACCTTCTTTTCATTCTCATTCCTAACTTGGGTGCTAGAGTTAGGTTTATGAAGTAAGGACTATTTCAACATCTTTATTTGTCAGATAACAATTAAAGTCACATAATTCTTCCTAATGTTTATAAACTTACTATAAGTAGCTAATGATTTATTATTATAAATAATAAATGCAATTAAATTGTTATAAACACAGATAGGCTGATCGGCACTATAAATGAAGCTTTGCTTGTACTCTGTAAGGGTACAAGACCCTCATCATTCCCTCAGCAGGCCAAAATGGGGGTATGCTAAAAAACGTGTTTCTTGAGGAACCTTAATACATGTTACATCCACTCTGTGCTTGCACTACCCAGGCAGTAAACTCTTTGAACAGAGTCTATCTTTTGTGCTATGTATAAACAATGTCTAATATACTGGGAACCTGTCTCTAAGAAATCCTTGATACTACCATTGTGCAAGTAACAATTAAAAAGTACTGGGAAATACTATTGATTTGTTCAAGTTCTGGAACAGCTGATGGGCAATTGCTGTCTTTTTGGTGCTACTATTTAATTCCCAGGAAGTGCTGGTGACAAGGCAGAAGCCTAACCACTCATCTTGTTCTCTGATTTCTTCTCCCTTTCATCCTCACCAGCAGTAGATAAAGAATGTAACCTCAGACTGGTGCCTGTGGCGCAGAGCTCTTCGGAGTGCTGTCTGGGTGTGCTAGAGCATGCTGATAAAAAAAAAAAGTAACCTCAACAACAACAACAAAGAAGGAAAAATTGTTTTCTTGCCCCCTGTGGCATGGAGACCTGAAGGCAGGCAGGAGGTCCTGGTGTCTGGAGGAGTCAGCATGGCGGAAGGCCTGTGATTGCCTTTGTAATGTAATTGTTATAATGGTAGGCCAGGGAATTGCAGTGGTTCAGTGAAATGCTCCAGACATTTCTACTTGTGGTTCTTTGTGTGGTTACAGCAGGAGATGGAGCATCCCCATGTGCAGATGTGCCATGACTGAGAATGTGTCTCAGATGATTTTGTGAGCTCTGTGGGTAGCGATAGACCACAATGAGCGAGGAGAGAACTAAACACTCAGGAAGGCTTCTCCCTCCACAGCTTTATGGAAAGTGGTTGGGGAAGGAGAGGGAGAAAAAGTTATAAAGTAAGTGCAGATCTGAACCAGATACAAAGTCATGGGGACAAAGAAAGGGAGGAGAGAGATGAACATGGTGTGCACAGATCTCATCCTTCATGGACTCAGAAGATCTCCAAGCAGGAGCTCAGAAAAGCTCCAAAGTTCCTCTGTATAGATATAGCCAATAGGGATTTTTTTAATGGATCGTCAAGGACTCCTTTTTCACGAACGTCCTTTTCTGTTGTGCTTTTTCATTCTTATTGATCCTACAGTTATGCCATATTCACAGTAACTGTGAAGGAGTTACTACAGCTCTCTTCAGGAACTAGATGAGGCAACTTTGGTAAATGGAATTCAAAAATCTCTAGTTCAACCAGCTCTAGTTCAGACCATTATAATTTTAGACCTTCCAAACATTGAGGGAAATACAGCTTCTTTCTCTTCTTCTGGGTGACTATTCTGTTGTCTAGAAGCTACCCCTCTTGGTAAGCTTTCATGTGTGTTCAATTTAAATACTCTCACTTTCTACCTCATAATTTGTGTATTAATCCATTTATATGCCTAAAGTAGCCCCCTGTTCTGAAGTTCTATCTCTCCACTTTACACATTTATTTTACTGAGGAAATATGTGATCCCTTTCCAAACCAAAGTTTTTAAATCAAGCCTAAGCAATAAACCACAGCATTCTTTAGTGGTCCACAAGAGTACGAAGCAGGGGTATGTCTATGTTGGGCTCCCATCAGAGATTGCAGTATTAAGAAGGAATTGGTGGTAAGAGAGTTATCTCAGGTGCTGGTAGCAGCTCATGCACAGCAGTGTTAGATTCTCTATGGGCTGCTAAAACTGTTCAGAGAAGTAGAACTGGTTTGCCTGTGCTGCTGGAGCTGGATTGTTACCAGCCCGTAAAAGAAACTGGCTTTTATATGTCTATGCTACCCCATAGTCCTTCATTCTGTGGAAGGGAGCTAAGTCTTCTTCGGTGTTAAAGCAGTCACCTCTCATATGTGTTCATCTCGGTGTGGAGATGTGGGATGCAGCAATAACCATCAATTAACAGCTTTATAATCTACAGGTAATGGGATGGGCCTGAACAACATCATAACTTTAAAATGTGAGTTACCAATCTAGCTAGGGACAGAAGTCTTGTTTCTCCACTCCCCAGCCAGGGCTTTGGTCTGCAGACTGCGGAGCCTCTCCAGAGTTTCAGGAGGCAAATGTGTTGCAAAGTTTTCTTTTGCAAAGCATCCTGCTTAGAGAGAGATTCCCAGTGCTGAGGCTGAAGTGAAATCCATGAACATTTTTTGCATGGAAGTTCTCATGAAAATGGCCAGAGCTGAAAATACTAAATAAGCCACTAACGCGAACAATTTTTATTTTTATATTCAGGAAATTCCAGTATCAATACCTCTGGTTGGTTTTGGCCCAACTGGAGGCAAAGGCAGTAGGCAGTAAAGTCTTCAGTGCCTGTTATAGAGGGAAATTCTCTGCCAGTAATATTTCAGTTTGTGCTGGTTTTGGTTTGTTGGTTGGTTTTGATTGGGGTTTTTTGTTTGGTTTTTTTTTTTTTTTTGAGAAAAGTAGAGTGTTCTTTGGCTATGTGCTCCTCTGAGTGGGTTTCTTCTTTTTCATCTTGAGGGGTTTTGTTGGCCAGGCCCAAGGAGAGGGGGTTTCCTTCATGAGATCTTTTTTCTTCCCTCCAAATATTCCTGATCCCTTTCCTTTCACTATGTCCTTCCAAATAAATTCTAAACACATTTTCTGTCTTTTCATAGCATCAGCATAGTTAATACAGTAGGCAACACTGTAAATATAGTAGACAGATTAAGGAATGGTGAGCATGGGATGAAAGATTGATGAAGGAACTATGAAAAACATTCAAAATAATAGTATCTAAGATTTAAACTAGCTTTGTGTTAGTGGGATGAGTTCATTGGAATTTTGTCTTGTCTGACTCTGGCAGAAAGGATGGTTCAGAAAAGAGACTTACTGAATCAAACCTCAGTGATGGAAGGAAATTCAGACTTAGTCAAAACGCAGACTTTGCATCTTAATATTTTTCATTATTTCAAATCAGCCTTGGGATTCATCTATGGATCATCAGTCCCAAGGGTCCTGAAGTTATAATTCAGACCTTGCAAAACCATGAAACAAGCTGAAGAATCACAAGACCTCAAAAATGAGTGGTTTGTTCTTTTTCCACCAAGCTTTTAGGATGTATTTATGTAGGGTTCTTCTTTACTCTCACAGATGTTAAAAAATGTTATTCAATAGCAAAAAAAAGATATTCTCAAATAGTCACTTGCCAGGATCAATATCCTCCAGAAACACCCCAAATATCACAAGACAAGCAACAAAATCCTGGCAGCTGGCAGTGGCAGCTTTGAGATGAAAATCATGCATTAGCCAATGGGTTGGGATGTGTTTTGCTGGCCATTGGGACTTAATACCCGCTGAAATTCTAGTGAAACCTGGAGTGTTAATCCACGTTAAGGAGATCTGGGGAAAGCAAGCGCCTTAATCCCTGCAAACCCAGTGATAAACTTGTTACTGCCTGCCTACATATATACCTCATGGACTATTGATCTAGGCATCAGGTGAACCAGCTGGGATAGCAGACGACTTCCTAAAACAGTACAGAACGATCTTTCCCTTGTGTTTCCCCTTAAAATGCAGCAAGTATTACAGGAAATCCTGAATTCATCTGAAATAAACTGCAGAGGTCTACTTTTTCAGATTGTGCTTACTTTCATGCGTGTTGCTCATCTTCTATCTTCTGCACCATCAGGATTACTGAAAAATAAGTCCCGTTACTTCCTGGTCTAAGTTTATAGCGTGTTCCCTCCCCTCAGTTTTACTGGTTAAGCTCAGTAGAGCAAATTCTGATTTAACTCCTAGGAAGTCCCAAGACCCACCTCCCACAAGCAACTTGTGTTTTTTCGCTCGCTGGATGTCTGCAGCCGTGAAGGACATTGGGGTGCAAATATGATGTACAAACATGATGCATCTGGGTAAACGCGAGAGCCAGCTCTTAAAGCTGGAGTTCAGAGATCTCTTTCGTTCATCCATGGGAGAAGGCCTCATTATAATTCTTCAAGCCTGACTGGATTACATCACTTTCCCCCTCATTTCACTCCCTCCTTGCTTGCCTCCCTCCTTTTATTTACACCCCTTGTTCGGCAGCAGCATTGAGCGGGGGCTGCCTTAATGATGCATGCTGATCGCTTCATTCCCCGTCGCCCCCCCCATCGCCTCCCCCAGTGCTTTGAAGTGTGCTCAGGTCTCAGGCTCCAGTTCAGAGGTCGCTTTGTTTATTTATGCAAAGCTGGCTCATCTGTGAAATGGGGCTTTCAAGGCCTCTGACATCAAAGACTCCAAAGCTGGTCCCATCAAGTCAGAGCAGGGACAGGCCTTGCATTATAACAAATTAAAGCAACTTTGTGAATCATAGAGAAATATTACAGCTAGATTTTTGCATAAAAAGTTGGGCTGTTGTTTTGACTAGGAGATGGATGCTCAGCATGTCATATTGGCCTGAAAACCAGTTATACCCATTCAGCTAAAAGACGAAGCCTTCATGGAGAGTCTGTGGATAAATAAAAGTTGATCCAAGCTCAGTAATAATCTGTGAATATTTCCTATTGGTTTCTCTCAGAGCTGGACCGTTATGCAGAATTTTCCATTTGTTTTAACTTTTAAGAGGTAATGGAACAATTCTGCTATGGTAATAAACAGTAACTGCACCCTGTTTATGTGGCACTCTTTGTCCCATAGGATCCCCAAAGTGCTTTGTCAACTGATGGAGTTACATACAGAAATCCTTTTTCTGCATAAATCCAGCCTGCTTTGGGACAAGGAGCAGACCAAAAAGACCTGTGGTAGGCAGTACATGTAGAGAAAGGAAAATTTGGCCCATGATGTCAACACTGATAATCAGGGCTTCATACACTCAGACGTGTCAAGTTTCCTGCAAAAACAAGCCTATGACTGCCCCTTTCAGCCCCATCACGTGCATCCCCAGCATAGCGCCAGCACCTCAGACCTGTGCCATCTCAGGCCTAGAAGCCAGCTTGGAATGAGATCCTGAAGCAAGAGAGAGGCACTGGCTGGAGAGCAGCTGAGTATCACGCCACTGGCATGACATTCCTGAACAACAGGCTGATGCCTCTGCATCCATCCTGACACTGTCTGTGGCCAGGTGTGGTGTTTGGAGGGGAAGGAGCTACACTAGTTTGTCCTATGTCTCCAAGTCTCTCACCTGACATGATATCAGAGCCTTCCACTTCAGGTTTCTCAACCAGCCAGTGTGCTTTGTGTCACCATGGAACCAAATTGTACAGTGAGGACACCTAAATGTGTTTTCTTAGCCTCAGATACTCGTGACATAAAATTAGTCAGTGATTATTTTCCAAGGCAAGTTTTCCACTTCGTCTTCCAACTGGCTGCTCTCCTAAGCCTGTGATACTGTCCAAGAAGTCCAGTACAGGATGACCTTCCAATATAGGTCAGAGAAAAGGGAGCTTGTAGCAAACTTCAGGAGCTCATCTGTCTTAGCACTGCCTCTTGCAGTAATCTGCTGGCAGCAAAGCTGGCAGTGCTGCATAGCTGGTCCCTGCTGCCCTTTGGCTGCAGGCTGATTTTTTTTGTATGTACTTATCACCCTGGCCTGCCTGCCTCTTTGGGAGGTGACAAGAGCATGAGTAAGCAATGGGCTTACTAAGTCATTTTTGGATATAGCTAAGACTCATGTGATTTCTGCTACTAACTCATCATTTTATGTGCTGGTCATACATATCTGAATGTGACTCAGTTTTTCAGGTCCAGTCTTTATTCTATAAAAATATTGCCAGGACAGTTCCATGTGTAAAGCTTGGGGTGAAATGCAAACAGCAGGTCTTCACATCTAGCAGTATTAACCAGTTCTTTCAGAGCTTGCTTCAGATTGCCGATTTGGACTGAATCAGGTGCCTCTGAACTGTCAGAAAATTTGGCTTTGCTTTCAGTGTCATAGATCCCTCCCTGGGAGTGAGCAGGCTGACCAAAAAGTGTTCGTGGTAGAGAGATATCCATCCTTGCTAGCACAGAGTCTAGAGCAAACTGTAAAAGTGTTTCCCTGCCCTAGGAAACCACTTGATAGTAAATTTTAAATAAATAAGAAAGTTCTTCAAAACAGGGAGAGACGGATGCTTTCCATGGAGCTGCAGTACTAACTTTGGATGGGGCAGGTGGAAGTCAAATCTTGGTGATACCTGAGTTACGCGGGGGTCTTCCATCCAAAGGGTGTTCCTGAGGTAGCTGCCTCCCACGGTGCTGTTCCACTTTATATAATAATACTTTCTTTTTTGGCTCTCTGAGACCACAGTTCAGAGCTTAAAACACTCACCCAAGGTGCAAGAGAAGAGGTTCAAATCCCTCTCTGAATGCAGCAGAAGATTGACCGCGTGTCACTCACATCCCGGGTTAATGTTTTATTGTTATATCACTGGCCATTCTGCTGTCTCCCTCACACTTTTACATTTGACTGGAGATTCCTAGGCTTCAGGGAATCTTCCCAAAATGAGTTTCATCCATTTCTGGATCTCATGAATCAGCTTTTTCCTACAGTTCTCAAGTGTGAGTTCATTCAGATATGGTCATGCTGAAGGTAGCAGCCCAGTTCACTACACATTGCAGCTGGAAGGGAGACTGCTGTCTCATCCCTCACCTGGTGTGCAGCTCTGGGCGTGGGAAGGAGTAGTTTTGCTCTACATGAGTTTCCATGTTTATGATGTTTCCCCCACCTTAAGGCTTCTGCTCTGTGTTGTTAACGTTACCACGTTCCTAACAAATGTGAAACGAGTTCCAGTGGATCTAAACTAACATGCCCAAATGCATGCAGTTATTTATTTCATTCTTGCTCCCCCACCAAATCATCTATTCCATAGGCTCAGCACAGTGGCCTTAGTTATCCTGATCTCTTCCCCGCCAAAAAATGATTTTTTCTAGGTTTGACAGGTTATTCCGCAGGTCTGCGATTTGGCAGGATAACAACCAAAGAAGCGTCTTCAAAGGATCAAACAGATTCAGAGCAATTTTACTTACATCAGAAGCTTGGCAGTGCATCAAGAGGTGTTGAGAACGCCAGTCGGCCCTTGTGTGTAGGCAGGAGGAGCGCACATGGGCTGACATACTGTAACATGAGGCAGGAGGCAAGGGAGGATATACTGCTCTTTGTACATCAAGCTGAGTAGGATTAAGATATAATTGACAGAACATCGCCACTTAAACATCTTAACCGCTTTTAAAATATTCAGCAGTTAACAATGGGCAGGAATACTACATCTCAGTCACAGTTTTTCTTTCTTCTCTCTTACCCAATACATTTTTCTAATTGTGCTAAGTTGTCAGAGAGCACCCAAGATTTCTTTTGTAGCACTATTGATATTTATGTGAAAAATTGTACCAGTGCCAGAAGATAATCGATTCAGTATTTTGACTGAAAGGAGACAATCTGTCATATGCAAGCCATCAAATATAATGGGTATATTTGTATTCCCTGCGTTCAGTTTGCCAAAGTTGTAAAAATATATTTGCAAAATGCAGCACATGGGTTACTCGCCTGCCCCGTAACACGGGTGGCGGGCCAGCCCCGGCAAAGCCTGGATGGTACGGCTGCACTCACGGCACTGCGCGAGAGTGGATGTTCCCTGCGCGTGACTGCATTTCACGCTGCTTCCTTGCAGCTTGGGCTGGGACCTGGCTGGAGCCCCCGGGAAAGCCTCTGGGTTTCCAGCGATGGACAGAGGATGGGAGGGAGGTGGGAAGGGGCAGTCGGCTGGAGTGAGTTGCCGAAGTAAAAGCATGGCATGCTGCTGCCCTGAAAGTTTTCTTTTCTTCTTGAGGTGACAGCTGCACATACCTCCGAGGGAAACTATGCTGAAGGAACCACAGGGAGAAGAGAAAAAATCTGTCAGGGGCGAGAGGGGACAAACCCATATGTCATTGCAGCCTCTCTAAGGGACAGCGGCAAGCGTGGCTGAAGCATGTGTCAGCATAAAGTGCCCCGTGCTGAAGAGACGGGATGATTTTCCAAAATAGTGAAAGCTGGGGTGAGGATGGGGTTAAAGACATGTTCTTCTCTCACGAAGACTGCACACAAGTTTAGACACTAAGCACTGCTTAAGCACAACCTAACTTATAAAACATCTGTGAAGAACAGTTCTACTGTTTGTACATTTTAGGGGGGAGGCATCCTCATGTATATGCGGAGATAAGTTTTTCCTCTCTGCTGCAGAGATTACAGCAAGAAATTTCCTCTCTTTTGCTCATGAGACCTTTTTCTCGGGTTTTAGGAGCTGGACATTTGGAGGGATTCATTCCTTAGGTCAGGTGTTTCAACTTCTCTTGGTTTTTATTTGTTTTACACCTCTGCAGAGCAGTTCTTCATTGAGGTGAACTTTTTCCCAGCCTTCACCTGAACTATCTCTGAAAATCTGCCTTCACACGCTCCAGTGCACTTTAGCTAGGAGCTGAGTAGCTCTTGATCTTCACTTCAAACCCAGCTGCCCTTTGGGGCTGCACCACATGTAGAGCACAGAAGTAACCTCAGAAGAGCCACACTTTGCTGTGCCATCACCCGTAGGTGGCCAAAGTCCCTCATGTGGACCTCCCTCCGGGTGTGATGTGTTGCTATAAGAGGGTGCTCTGTTCTGAGCGCTTGTGCAGTAGAGGTCAGGCTGTTACTGGAGGAGGAAAAAGCTTCACATCTGGGTGCTGCAGAGGTGGGAGGCCACCAGTACAGCCCAGGTTGCACAAAGAGGCTGAGGGTGCTCCCCTGCTCCCTCGACCCTCGTGAGTGATAAGAGACAAAGTGATGTGTTGTCGATACAGGTGGATGTGTGGTCTTGAATTTCTTTGGAAAAAAAAGGCACAAACAGCTTTTCAATTCAATATTGCTTTCTCCAGCCATAGCTTTGCATTCAGTATCCTTTGAGGGTTCATTTGACCCCAGACCTACTTGCTTTCCTGATTTTGTGTGGAAGCTGAAAGGTGAATTAGTGGCCGTAGTTCCACTGCTTGTGATCTGTGTGACTGATCATATAAGTCTTCCTCCTCTCCCTAGATTTAATTAGCTGTAATTTTTATTTATACCATGATTTGCATAGAAGGTACAACAGATCAGTTCCTCCTAGGGAACAACAACCTGTAAACATAAACAAAGAGGCTTTTGTCAGCTATTAATGGAAACATTAATTAATCTCCCATTGCTTTGGTAGCCTGTCGAAAAACTCATAAAGCAGCAAACTAAATTGTTCATTAAAATGGCCAGGCTGTAAGTGCTGGGATGTGGATGCCAAATGTATGTTGACTGAGTTTCAGCTGCACGGTGCCTCCAGGAGGAATGCAGTCTTGTTATTGTACTGCTGCACTGCAGGAGACCTTCTTAACGTCGTCCCTTTCCTTTCCTTTGCAGATGATGCCAGCTCAGGAAAGGATAGCCAGGTACCTGAAGGCTCCAATGGAGAATATGAAGATCATTCTGGGAAGCAATGGGGTAAGGAGCAGTGTATGTTTTTTTATTTTCCTTGATTCTTCATTCAGTGCTGTTCACATGACACGTTTACTGAAGGAAAGGAAAGGCAGAGCGGCTGGAGTGAGTTTTCCCTACAGATGGTCAAATAAACAGAGCATCAGCTGAACATGTCGGTGTGAATGGATCCCATCCAAGGGTCCTGCGAAATGCAGCCTGTAGTCCGCTGTAGGGCCCCCTGCCATATACCTCAGCATGGGTCTCCCTCGCGTTTGTTTTTCTGGGCAGTGACTTTCTTTTGCATGTGCAGCTATTATAGCTTTCATAGACTGTCTATAAAAGGCATATTGACTTTTACAGCAGTATTTCCATAAGCCTTCAGTGCCAACATAACGCTACTCCCACTGAGGGCAAATGGGAGGTCTGACTTCACTTCAGGAGAATTAGCGTTAGGCCAAAGCTGAGTGTTTTTTAAAATTACCTTCTCTTTGAGACACCTGCGTGAACTTAGAGCTCTAAGTCCTGGACTACTCAAGAATAGGGTTTTGATGCTGTTGCAGAGCTTTGGGGAACTGCTAAAATCTCACTTGGAACAGGTTCTGAATCACCACAAGACTTGCAGGTCCAAAGTTTGGTCCAAGCACTCCTTGAAGGAGAATAAGTTGTCAGGCTGATGCCAAACAGCTTTTGGCCATTACTGACAGGCGTGCAGTGTGAGACCTCGAGGGATGAAGCACAGCATTTCCATCTTGCTCTTGCAGCACATCCCTCCTTTTAATTTCATAATACAGAAATGGCCTAGGCCCTTTCCATCCAGCAGTGTTCACCAGCAAATTGCTGGTGTAAGCCAGTGCACAGGGAGGGTCCGTGCGTGCCTGCAGGTCTCTGGAGGATAATGGGCAAAGGAGTAGTTTGTGTTTGCAGAGTCTTGGGCCCTACAGAAGTGGGAGAGGAGAAGCATGGAAAAAACATCCTCCACTTTGCTTTCCAGCTACCATCATGGAGCAGTAACATTGGGGAGAGTCTTATCCAAAAGACTTGAAAGTATTTCAATTCTTAGTGGTATCATGGTACTTTTCTATATGAGTAGCATGAAAGCTTGAACTAGTACTGACCATCAGTATGTGGAGGTAATTGTAGCAGATCACAGCAGATTACATGGGTTAGCTGACCACCTCACGCACCTCAAGATGTCCCACAGGGAATGGATACTGCTGAACTCCTTCCCAGGTCTTCGTACCGACAACCTTCTGTTTCATTTAATTTTCATTAGCTTGAATAAATCTTCATGGTAAGCAGCATTTCAGCAAGGAACCCATACACAACACTGTCTCTTTGTCCCCATCCACTTGTGTTTTCCCTTGCTCTTGTGCGGGGCATAATTTATACTGTACAAATGTGCCGTTCATCTTTGTGAAGCAAACGCCAAGTGATGTGGAGGAGAACAAGCATGTGAAGTATAAATAACACAGAGGCACTTTGTGATGGCCTTCGCTGGAACTCCAATGAGCAAAACTTCTGTAAATGGTAAAGATTTGGGGACAGACATTTACTAGCACCAACTCAAAAGATATTTTTTCTGCTTCTCTTCTCACACTGCTGCTTCTCCCTCCTTCTCCTTTGTGCTTGCTGGGTCTCTTTTTCTGTCTCATGTGTGTGTGTCTCTCTCTTTCTCCTTTTTTGTTAAATGGTTTTTCTAAACTTATCCAATTCAAGCTTTAGTGAAGGAATAATTCAGGACTGTGTAAATGGGATCTAGTTTCACCAAATTGCACACAGCCTGGAGTAGCTTTTGAGACCACATAATCACTTAACCTTCTTTAAACAGAGGAAGAAAGGAAGACAGAAAGGGCCAAAGAAGTTTAGCTTTACCTGTAGTTTGGTATGTATCTGGGCAACAATGTACGAGGAGTGGATGCAAAACTCCAGACGGATTCATGGGAGTTGCGGTGGGAGGAAAACCAGAAATGTTATAGGCCTGCTTTTTGGGGAGGAAAGAGAGTTTCTGTCTTGCAATGCCCTTACTGAGCAGGAACACCAAGTCCTTCTGGTATTCCTGTGGAAGCAGGGAGGAGGTAAGGGAAGGTGAGAGTTTGGAGTCACTCACTTGACTCTTCGCTCTGTGTGGGCAGTGTGATTGTCCTGTCTCCAACCTGCTCTTTGCTGTGTTAGCCCTAGCCCAGGAATCCCATCTGGCAAGGACCTACCCCTACCTGGAGCTGCAGTTCCTGGTCTTGGAGTGAATTACTGCCATGTTAGAGGATAACTGTTTAGACCCGTTTCACAGCTGGTTCTTAACCTCCCCACGCACCTTGCAGACATTTGCTCAATTTCCACAATGACAGCCCTTGTCAGCCCTCTGCTCAGACTTAAACTTCAGCATGTCATTGCCCACAGTGTGCAGCTCTGGCAGGGTTAATTTTCTCTCTGGGAGGGTGATTGGTTTTGCTAGGATGGGGCCTCCTCTTGCAGCAGACCCCCAAGGGAATACCCAGCAATTTACACACCACGACCTGTGGAGTGGGTTAGTATGTCACACTTGCTGCTCAGCTGTCACGGCAAGGACTTTCAGTGCCAAAGTTGCTGCGGTTCATTGGATTACACATGAAAGCCTCTGTACGGAGAGTAAAGCATTTCTGAGCAAGAGTTTGAAATAACATGAAATGGCTGGGACCCCAAATGACAGCCAAGGCGGGTGAGGGAAGGCTGCAGAGGCAGATGGACAGAAAAGGACTCTGAAGAGAGGGGCATGCCAAAAGATATTTTCTTCTGAGAGAGATGTTGGGCAAGGCTGCAGGGTGGTGAGGACTGAGGGATATGTTCACGGGCCACGCAGGGCAATGTCTGCTGTTCCCCAGTGCTTGGAGAGAGGAAGCAGCAGACCAGCCAGGAAAAATTTTTTTACACTGAGGGTGGTGAAACGCTGGAACAGGTTGCCCAGAGAGGTGGTGGATGCCTCATCCCTGGAAACATTCAAGGCCGGGTTCGATGGGGCTCTGAGCAACCTGATCTGGTTGAAGATGTCCCTGGTCCTTGCAGGGGAGTTGGACTGGATGGCCTTCCAACCCAAAGGTTCCTTCCAACCCAAACTGTTCTATGATTCTATAATGCACATCTCAGAGCTTCTGGCCTGCAGCCCTGGGCAGCAGGGCTGGCTCTCTCGTAGAGAGTCCCACCGTGCCGTACCGTAGCTAACTTCCCTGATACCAGAAGCGCAACATTCTCAGCTTGCTTTGGTGTGTTATGTGCTACTGTGCTTGTGGCTTTCCAGTTGCTGTTGGTGAAGGCCAGTGGCTGGTAGGCATAATTTGACCCAGTGTGCCACAGAGCAGGCTATTCATTTCTTATTTCTCTTATTTCCCAAGAAAAGGATCAGGGAAGGTTTAACAGAGGAGTGCAAAAATGCAGGATGACTCTCCTCTGGGGCTGAAGAGTAAGGTCATGGTAAGCAAGAAATAAGGTTCAAAGGCAGAGGGAGAAACCTGTTGTGGAAATGCCGAGTGGAGTTGGAGGAGAAACTGACTTTGCCAAAATAAAAAAAAGAAGGCAGGTGAATTTGGCAGGAGTACTTTGGATGTAGGGGGAGAGTGCCAAGTGACAGTCAGAAGTGTTGTTAATCTCAGCAGGAGAGTGCAGTTAGAAATGCCCCTGGGCTGGCATTGCATAATTAAAGTAACTGTGATAAATTTGTAATTTATTTTGAATTCTTCATTACAGGATACTATTGGATAAGCTGTTGCCTTGCAACAGATCATGTTTGATTGTTTCAACTGTTTTAATTTAAAAGTTTTTGTAAAGGTCTTTTTCTTTCTATTGATTAGTTAAACCAACTAATGACTTCACAGGAAAACTCTGCAATGTCAGCACACCTACTAGCGTGTAAAGGTGGCGTCTCTTTTCCCTCTGGAAATCTGACATAATCTGAATTAAAGTTAGGTACAGTCGAAGGTATAAGTTTCAGGGTATAAGGTGGGGACCTTACATTTCTCTACTGTTCTTGTCACTGCAGTTAGAAATATTGGTGATTTCCTTGCTAAGACAAGGTGACCATCTTAACCCATAATTCTGTCCACCAGTAGCTATTGATTCAGCTTCTCCATTTTTGGGATGAACTGGCATGGGATATCTTCTAATAATAAACTCAATGCTTTTTATTGGGTCTTTCCATTTGTTTGTTTGCTTATTTGGGCTTTTTGACGTGAATGATTCATAAATTAATGTTGAATGAATTGTGTACATTTAAGTTCAGAACAGTGTACAAAAGCCTTGCACAGTTCTAAGACTTTCCTACATATTGAAAAGATGTTGACTCTTCTTAAGTCCTATTAAAGCCACTGAGAACTAAGGGGTAAAACATCTTCAGAAAATGAAGCTTCAAGTGATCAGCAAAAGACTGAGAAAATGGCTAGCCTGTCAGGAATCTGAGGTTTTTCCTTTGGTCTTAGCTAAAGGCTTGCATTTGTGGCATAGAATATGGTAACAATTATAATGTGATTGTAGAGCCACATTTTGCCTTCAGCTACAATAGCATGATCTTGATATTATTTTGTGAGATGGTCTGACACAGTTTCCTTATGGACACTGAGAAATTCCAAGGTTGTGCTATGCAGAAGGCTAATGTGGTGACCATAGCAGTCCAGTAGACATTCAAATGGCTGGACAGTGTCTGCTTTCTAAGGACATCAGTTTGAGCTGATATGAGAGGGAGTGATACACTGCTATGTATGGGGCTGCCTGATGCCTCTCAAGCAAATTTGTCCGTAACACTTGACAGCAGTATCCTTCTTTTCATGCCCTTTGCTCACCACAGTCGTTTTTTCATGCCGTTTGCAGCCCGGCCCAGGTTCACGCAGCCTGCCAAGATGAGACGGAGAGTGATCGCCCGTCCTGTCGGCAGCTCCATCCGCCTGAAGTGCGTGGCCAGCGGGAACCCACGGCCTGACATCACGTGGCTGAAGGACAATAAGCCACTGACACCCCAAGAGATTGGGGAGAACAAGAAGAAGAAGTGGACACTGAACCTGAAGAACCTGAAGCCAGAGGACAGTGGCAAATACACCTGCCGAGTGTTTAACAAAGTTGGAGAAATCAACGCAACATACAAAGTTGAAGTAATCCGTAAGTGCAGCCTCTGGGGTGGGAAGGCAGGGAGGGAGCTTTGAGAAGGGGGCGTGGCTGGGTAAAGAGAGTGCGATGGCAACTGTGCAGTGCCAATAGCTGGACACAGAAATGGGGAAGTGTTAGAAACATCAACAGAGACAGAGAAAACCTTACTGAAACTCTAGAATAAACCAGCAACAGCTGGGCAAGACAGAGTAGCAACAATACGATTCAGTAGCTGAAACGAGGAGAGATAATTGGGAAACAGTCATCTCTAAGGGCACCTGCATGGTGAAAGTTCACAATTGACCAGTTCAATCTTACACTACCAGACTGAGAACTGACTGAGAAAGCCCTTTCATCTACCATAGAGGAGGGGTGGAAATATTTAGGATGGCCCAGATCACTCTGTCAGAGCGGTAATAGGGTGAAACCAGTCAACTGAAAATGTAGTCTGAATAGCTGTAATGGGAGTCCCACTTCATTAGAGAACTCTCCCAAAGGAATTAGCAGAAATCTTATGACTAGAGTGATTAGCCAGACAAGGCTTTAGGGCCACATTTAAAAAAAAAGACATTTGGCCATTTAAAGGTTCAGGTGGGTACAAATGAGATACTAAAAAAAAATAAAAATAAAAATCCCACTAGGGTCCTAAATGCCTACATAGCTTTAGAGATTCAACCCTTAGAAGATGAGCTGTGGGGGATTACCCGACATTGTGGTGGGGTAAATTGCTCTTCTTACTATCTAGCTATTCTGATTCTTGATCTCTAATCTCCTATTTCTCCTATTATTACTGAAGATAATTATACTCAAACCCTACCGAAGTCTACCAGATGAGAGGTCTTATTCTTAAATCATTATGCTTTGTCTCTGACATCATCATAAGTTGTCATGGAAATGATTACAGAGCAGCCAACTCAAGAAAGTGGAGAAGATGTGCTGAGTGGAGGGAAGAATAGCCTTCATTATTGAGGAGCAGGGGCATGGAGGGCTATTCCCAGCCACATGCAAAGCATGTTGTTTGTTTGTCTGTGCATACATTTTAGCAAGAGAAAGTTTATCCCAGTGTTAAAAATTGTTCTTAAAGGTAAAGATCTGTTCTCTGATAAGTCCTTTCTCTAGAATCACAGGAATTAAAAGCACATGTGGGGAGCTCTGTTGGGCTTCGAAGGCACAAACCTGCTGGACATCTGGGATTGATAAAGATGCAGCTGTGTGGAGATAGTAAAAACATGTGTTTACACTAAAACCAGGAGCAGAGACAGGGAAATGAATCAAGCCCCATCCTAATGGCAGCTGTGGCATTTTCACTTCATCAAAACCAGACAGCACCAGGAACAAACCCCTTTCTGTGTCCCTGTTTATCTTGGTTTTTATCAACTTAAAGATGTATGTAACCTTTGTTTTCATTAGCTTTTGCTGGCTAGGAGTGAAAACAGTAACCAAAGCTGGAACCAGAGTCAAGGAGATAAGGGCATTAAGCAGTTTTCAGACATCTTTCTATTTTTAACATCGTTCTGTGGAGCATTACAGGTTTTATTCAATTTCCTCCTTTTTTTCCCCTCCCTGAGCCTCCAATCCAAAGTCCTGCTTATCTGAGTCTCAGTCTCCCCAGCTGTGATTCCAGCTCATAGTCCCAAGGCAAAGCCTATGGAGACCACTGTGGTATTTTTGTTTCGCAAGCAGATCTTTAGAGCCCTCGTTACTGAAAGTATCCTGAGTTTTTGAAAGACGGTCCATTGTTCCTTCCTTTCACCTCAAAGCCAGTGCTGGTGGGAGCTGTTTTGTTACATGCTCAATCCGACAGTGTTTGCCATCAAAAGCGGTTGATGATTGCCAGCAGTTACCACCCACTGTGATCCCATAATTTCTCTCTGTGCCTAGGATAGAGGTTTGCAGTACCTCCTTGTCTGGAAAATGTGACTGATTTCTCTGATGCTAGCACTTAAAAAAAAATCCAAACATTCCTTAGAATGAGGGATATATTTTTCCTTTGACTTTATGTAGTGTTGACACAACCTAAGGCTTACGGTCATGCTGGAAGGGATGGTCTTGTGAACCTCTTGTGTTTGATTTCCTTTCCTACCATCTTGTTTCCTTCATTAGCTGAGACTTGAGGCAAAAAAGTTTGTGAGAAAGGAAAGATTTTGTTACTGGCTAGAAAAGCAAAAGCCTTCTGAGCTCTTCCTCCACAAAAATTTACTCCATAGTGAGTGTGGGGACAATTAGACTGAGAAAAGAGATAATAAAAGCAGAGAGGTAAGGATGAAGTGAAGATCTTCCTGACCAGTAGTGCCTGTGGTCTCAGCTCCCCCAGCAGTGGATGACATGACATGGGATGGCTTCTAGTAGAGTTTGGTCCCCACAGGCAGCTACCAGGCCCAGCAACAGAGATGACAGATATCTCCTGTCCCTCACTGTCCCCAAACCAGTGTTAGCTACAGTGGTTCTGGTGTGGACTCTCAATAGATATGTACTCCTAAATAATCTGTTATAAAATTGAGGTTGGGTCTGAGAATACAGAAGGTTCTGTCATATTCACCTGTAAAATGCACACTACCAGACGCTGTGATAAGAGACACAGCATCACAGAATCACAGAATGGCTGAGGCTGGAAGGGACTTCTGGATGTCATCTGGTCCAAACTCCCCTACTCAAGCAGGACCATCTAGATCTGGTAGCCCAGGACCATGTCCAGACAGCTTTTGAGTATCACCAAGGATGGAGATGCCACATTCTCTCTGGGCAACCTGTGCCAGTGCTTGGTCACCCTCACAGTAAAAAAAAAGTGTTTCCTGATGTTTAGAAGGATCGTCCTGTGTTTCAGTTTTTGCCCATTGCTCTGGTCCTGCCACTGGGTGCCACTGAAAAAATTTTGGCTCCATTTTCTTTACACCCTCCTTTCAGATATTTATAAACCTTGATAAGACATCATCAGGGTCAATATCAAGTGAACATTTACAGTTAAATAATCCACTTCATTTTTATTCAGACTTGTACTATTGCCCAAATTTAATCCCAAAATGGGTTTTGACCTTTTTGGCTAGTATCTGGCCGTTTATCTTCCTCTGGTCAAGACTCAAGAAAGATCACTGCAGCCTCTGACCCTGTAGGTCAAAGTACATCATTAAGATCCCATTATTCAGCGATATGGTCCCTGAGACATGGGGATAAATGAGAGTACAAGGAAGGATGGCCGCCTTTGTCATCTTATAGCTGCAGCATACAGCAAAGGAATGGAAAATTCAGACTTAGAATACTGGCCAAGGAGCAGAAAGGCTAGGTCTGACTTGTGTGGTGTCAAGTAATACTACCACAAACTAGGTACCCAAATATAAATGCTTCATGAGTGACCTGAGAGAGCAGAAACACAGCAAAGGCAGAAAAACCTTCTATAGGAGATTCTTAGGAACCTATTATGAGGGTTGTTCAGTGTACAGAAGAGAGGGATGAAGAAAATCTTCCAAAATATAAGGGTTAAAAAGGAGAGCAAACTTTTCTCCAGGTCTGATGCAGGTAGAGTAAGTAACTTCCTTGTTAGAAACAGGAAGATTCAGGTTGAACATGAGAAAAGTCTTGCTAAACCTCGGACAATGGAGGAGTTGTCTGGAGAGACTGGAGAGCATCTACCATTAGAAGCTTTGGCAGAGGCTGAGCAAATTTATATCAGGAGAGGTTTGCAGAAATCTCAGCCTGCCTTGGGGCAGGGAGTTGGACTAGACAATTATTTTGCATCCCTCCTACGCCTTTTTCCTATGTTTCTGCAATCACAAATTAATGAGATTGGCAAACACCTTTTTCCATGGAGCTCTCTGTGTTTTTGTGCAGAGAGGACGAGGTCCAAGCCCATCCTGACAGGGACGCATCCCGTCAACACAACGGTAGACTACGGTGGGACCACGTCCTTCCAGTGCAAAGTCCGCAGCGATGTCAAGCCTGTCATCCAGTGGCTGAAAAGGGTGGAGTACGGCACAGAGAGCAAGTACAACTCAACCATCGACGTCGGGGGACAGAAGTTTGTTGTGCTGCCCACAGGGGAGGTGTGGTCCCGTCCCGACGGTTCCTACCTGAACAAACTGATGATTACTCGAGCCAAGGAAGAGGATGCAGGAATGTACATTTGCCTAGGGGCAAACACCATGGGCTACAGCTTTCGCAGTGCTTTTCTCACAGTCCTGCCAGGTGAGTTATGCCTTTTTTCCCCCCACCTGAACCAATAGTCTGCATCATGCTGTTTATTAATACAACTACAGATGCCCATTGGGCCCCATGGCCCTCTGTGATGCTGTGCTGATTTAGGCTAGCCCAGTTCTGATAAGAATGAATGAGGGACTAAATCAGCCCCTGCTGAAAACTTTGTGATGATGTTTCCTTTTTCTCCCTTCAGGGGGAATAATGATTCCAGAAAGGTGAAATAAAATGAATGATCTGCTCCTGGATGGAAGAGGAGCTGGGAAAGGATACAACAGTTGTAGGCACTACATCACTGCAGTGATAGGGTGCAGAATGTGAGAGGGGAACTGAATAGCAGCACAGTTTGCAACCCCATTCCCTTACATTTCTTTCTCTTGCTCTTATTTACATTGCTTTTACTGGTAAAAGGAAACAATGATACAGACCCATAAAATGAGACAAGAATAAAAACTGTCCTGGTCACAAAGAAAGGAAAAGAATGAGTGTGAAAGAGAGAATGATTGATTAGTTAAATTCTTAGCCAGTGATCCCCTGGAGACCCTTGTACCAAACTTGCAGCTGCTTCCTTCTCTCCCCAGGCCTCAGAGCCGGTGGCCACGTCCAACTGAGGTTGCATCAAAAGTGTTTAGGATATACCATCTTCCCTTTGTCATTTACTCCTTTGCCTCCTGACTGTGCAATTCTGCCCTGCTAAGTATTTATTATTGAAAAGGGCATTTCTTTCTGCCTCATCTTGCCGTGTGAATCTAGCTTCAGATCTACCAGTTTTATGGCAAAAATCAATGTTACTGTTTTTTCTTCCCTTCACCACCACAAGGCCAGCAGAGCTAAGGCAGTGCAGGAGCTGGAGCCAGTATCAGAACATTTTAGCTCTCAGGTCTAACGAGGTGTCTCCATTCAAGACACCAGTGAGAGATAGAGATCGTTAACTCTTCCAGGCTGTTAGGACTGGTTTTCTGTGTAGGTAGTGGAGAAAATGGTTGTGACTACTAACTAAAGCAGCATGGCTTCTTTTGCTCACTGACTGCTAAAGCTCTGCATCTCAGCAGCCATCGAGAGTCACTGGCTTGAATTTAGACACTAACCGCGGCTTGCCAATTAAGAGAATGCTCTTGGCGTCTTCTTCTGCATCACTTAAATTTATGACTGAACTCCAACTAGAAAGCCTGTCAATCCCAAGGAAGAGGCTGGGTGGGTGGGATACAGCTCAAAGCCTCTGGGAGTTTCTGAACTATGAGAGTCTGATCCAGCTCCCACTGAAATCAGTGGGAGACTTTCCACTGATTTAAAAAGGACTGTAATGATGCCTCATACCAGAACCAGAGCCTGCAGGCCTGTTGTTATTGGCAATGACAGAGAAGGAGAACCTAGCTTGCCCTCAGAGGTAAAGATGTGGTTGCAAGGCCATGAGTTAGAAAAATACCATTTTGCTTGTAAATCTACCAGATTTGACATAGACAGGTCTGAAGAACAGCATGGATGAACACTTTCATTTCAGACCAGCAGAGGATTTCTTCCAACCAACATGAAGATTGTTGTTTTTGTGGTCAGCTGATGGGTCAGTTCTCTGATCCTGTCTTACTTTGAGCAGGGGGCTGGACAAGGTGACCTCCAGACTCCTCTTACACCCTAAATTATTCTGTAATTCCCAGTGCTGATGAATCAACATTTTGTCTATTGAGGTCAACAGTATAGGTCCTTCTGACTTCAAAGAGACCACATGGTATATGTTTAATATTTCAAACTACCTGTAGGATTATTTGTCAAGGAGAGAATGACATTAGTGTCTTAAAGAAGTTTGACTTGAAAGTTAAGTGATATATGTTTGAATATAACTTACTGGGTAATTTGGATAGCCCATGGTTTTCAAAGTTTCTTGAATGTCTCCCTGCAAGCTGAATTCTCTGCCTAGGTATTTTTCAGGGCTTTGGAAATCCCAGCTGGTAGCTATCTAGATGGGGATTTTGATAGCTAGGATCCCACCCCAGGACTCCTTTTGGGTCTATAAATCAAGAGATAAGACTGAGAAACCGGAGTGGCTACCCAGGGATGTAGAGGCTGCCAACAGCAGAGAGGGGAAGGGGGAGGTAGTTGTGAAGGATGCTGTCTGAAGCATTTTATCTCCTCTGGTAGCTGAATTTGCTCCCCTTGGAAAGTCAACAGAAGCTCCAAAAAGACTGGTGGAGGTAGAGCCCATTTGTGACTCACACTTTAATGCCATGTGAACTTTCAGTTCCCCATTGCTTGGGCACCAAGGAGGGGGACACCATCTCACCTACGTTTTTCCTGTCGTTCAGCCTTCCTCCTGGCCACACGAGAAACTCAAGACAACACCTCCAAAACACCACAGTCATGCTTCAGTATTACTAGACAGGGATACTAAACAGTGTCTAAAGCCCACTCAGACACAGCTACACCTGGCAGAAGCAAGTAGGTGACGTGCTGTGGCTCTGCACAACCCGATTGTGCCTCCTGGGCTGCTGACATGGACGTATTACTGACATGTCCCGTGTTGTGTCCTCCAAGCTGGGCAGCGAAGCACAGAGTGAGGGTGTTAGGAAACTCTCTTGGGTTGGCTCTAGTGCATCCATTAAAGCTTGGATAAGAAAGTTAAAAAAATCCCACAAAGACTCCCCTCCCAACCCCTAAACCAAAGAAAACGAGTTGCTTGTCCTTTCAGGAGCACTGAAAAGCAAAGCAGTTACCAAACATCATGTGCTGGCTTGATTTCTCCCTTGTTACTTGGTCTGGCAGGGTTGCCAGACAGCCTGTACAAAAGCCAGCCTAAGTGTGACATCTGTTTTGAATCCACTTTGCCTGCATTTAATTAACTCTTTCTGTCTCTCTCCTGCTGTAATGTCCAGATCCCAAGCCTCCGAGTGCACCTGTACCCCCTTCCTCAGCCAGCAGCCTACCCTGGCCCGTGATCATCGGCATCCCTGCCGGAGCTGTCTTCATCTTTGGGACGATCCTCTTGTGGCTTTGCCAGACCAAGAAGAAACCCTGCTCCCCACCAGCTGCTGCCCCCGTGCACCGGCCGCAGCCCCGGGACAGAATCTGTGTCTCCCAGGTCCCTGACAAAGACTGCATCTCCTCCATAAACTATGAGGAATACGTTGCTCAGCAGCAGCATTTACTGTCCCAAGGGCCTGCGCTCGCCCCAGCCATGGCATCCAAAATGTACCCAAAGATTTACACAGACATCCACACCCACACCCACTCGCACGTGGAAGGCAAAGTTCACCAGCACCAGCACATTCAGTACCAGTGCTAAGGGGGGGCCGTGTACAGTAGCTCGTTTGGGCTTTTCCTCGTGGTACCTCAGAAGAGACTGCTCCAAGTCAGCTCACGCTGCCAGCAATAGGCAAAGCAGACAGAAAAGATTATATATATAATTTTAAATATATATACATATATATATAATTGTATATGCGTGTGTGTATGTGTGTGTATATATATGTGTATATATCTATATCTATCTATATAAATATATATATAATAGAGAAAGACAGAGAGAGAAAAGAGATTTTTTTTTTTTAATTATTGCAATCAGGATGTAGCCGAGGAATAATGAAGGAACTCCAAATCTCAGCAGAGAGGCAGCCATCTCCAGCAGCGGAGCCTTCCTGTTTTTTTTTTAATCAAGGTGGCAACAAGTGAGACAGGACACAGGGATATGAACCACCACCTCCTTCCTTGTGTTGCTAAAGGGAGCAGGAAGAGCACTAAAGTACCTGAAGTTTAGTGCCAAAGCACCAGGAGACATAAGCAATTCACCTCTTCCAGGGGAAAAAAATAACACAAGAGGGTTTGGAAAAACTAATTTCTATTCACAACTTGAAATGATGAAAGCTTCTCACTCATGGCCATTTGATCTGAAATGCTAACCCGAAACCTAAAAAGCTGGTTGGTTCGATTTCTCCGAGTTGAAGGCATCGTGTTTCCCATGGGGTGTTCTGCAGATGAAACCTCAAGTGCTCCACTCCCCTGGTCCTAGGACTCAGTGCCACTGCCAGGAAAAACAAAAGAAGGAAAAAGGAACACTGTACAGAACATCTTTATATTTATATTTAAGAAATAATAATAATTAATAATAATAATAATTGAACTGCTGATGGTGAAGAAAGCAAAACACCCTGTCCTTCTCTGATGGATCACAGTGACAAGCTACTGGATTTTCTACATCAATGCAAAATACATGAAAACATTAGAAAAATGAGTAAGAAACAAAGAGAATAAAATAGATATCTTGTAGGAAGAAATGCATTTGAGAAATGTTCACCTAGGTTGTGTGTGGTTGTCCCCTCCCCTCAGATAACATTTTGGAAATGATACAATTTTGTTGCAGTTCAAACAACGGTAAAAACAGGAAGAAGATAAAATGAATAAGGACCATATTAAATACCTATATGGACTGGAAATGAATCCAATTGCAAATATAAAACCTTTGTAATTCTATATAGAGTTTAAACAGAAGTCATGTATATTTAATTTATTTTGTTAAACAAGAAAAATGTATGATATTTTTCCTCAAAACAGGCATTTCTATACGTATTTTTGATCAAAGAAAATAAAGAATTTTTTTTTCAGGTTCTATAGATGCCATACTCAGAATATGCTCAATGTAGCATGTGACCAACTGTACTTCTCCTAACCTGGAGGCCATCTAGCTCTATGTCTTTTTACACTAGCCACATGCAATCTCCTAACATCATCTCAGGTACTGCCGGTGCCATCCTTTCCATCAGAAACTGACCTTTTCCACTCTTTGTATTCTGGCTGTGAGGCTCTTCAGTGGCCAGATCACTTCTCGTGGACCCCTTACCATCTTCAGTAGCAAAGATCTCTGCTTGAAGGAAAATCTGTTTCACTATGCTTTTTTTTTTTTAAAAAAAAAAAAAAGATTACATTTGTTTTTTAAGCATAAATCTGCAGTGGGTTTATTTTTTTTAAAGAAAATTTTATAAATCAAAACATAACAATTTGTGAGCCTGTAAAATGAACTTCAGCCTCAGGGTTCTTGGGAGGGGAAAATAGGAAACATAAGTGAAACACTTCGTTTGTAAAGGCAGCTGCTGAAGGAGCCAGCGGAGGGTGAGTTGGGTGCAGTAAGGAGAGCGCAGGTGGGCTCACACCTTCTTCTGCGGCATGCCAAGGAGAGGCACCCAACCCTTCAGCGGCCAAAATTTTCTTTAGGTAAGGTGGGTTCAGCAATGCTGCAACTGTTTGCTGTTCACTTGAGTTTCGCTTAAAGTTTGCTGGTAAAAACCTTGAAAATTTGAAACATGCCAGTTTTTGAGTTTGAAATTGCTTCCTTCTCAAGCCTGTTCCACAAAAGAGATCTTCAGCAAACCGGCTGCTCCGTTTAAAAGTTAAACACTTCATTTAACCTGAAACAAAGCGCTGCTTTAGGCTTTGCTTTTCTCTGAATATTTCCAAAGGTATTTGCTCTGGGTTGACCTGCAGTGATTTTTCTGCTGGCTTGTTTGAGTCACGGGCAAACCAAACAACTCCCTGTTTGCTCAGCCGTGGTGCTGTGAGATGAGGCCCTGATCCAGCGAAGCACGTAAGCTCCCGCTTTCCTTCCCCAGCACATCCTGCTCCAAAAAGTCCCTTTTTTTGCCTTAGCTGCCTGGATCAATGGCTCCATCCTTGCCCACTGTGCTGGTGCTGGCTGGAGCCATCTGATAACACTGGGGAAGGAGAGGAGGAGGAGAAAGTAGAAGAGGGAGACCTTCCTACTCACGTGGAGTTTACCAACTGGCACTGCTGCAAGACAGCACTGCATGGAACATTCTGCTGCTTCCCTGCTGTCATAGGAAATCCATGTTATAATCTCTACAGAAGACCATCCATCATGATGGTCTTCCTGTAGAGGAGATAATAAAGCAACTCATTGCTAATTTTTTTTTTTTTTTCAGCAGGAAGGTTCAGTTACACTTTGTTAACACAAATTTCTGAACATAAAAGCTAAATTCAGATCGTGAGTGTCTTTGTATGCATCCTTTCAGCTTCAGGGAGACTTAGATATGAGCACTGAGGGGTCTGGTGGATATAAGGCATGATTTTGGCAGGAGTTCTTAATGGCTGTAGTCTATTGAGTGATTTAATTTTTTTTTTTTTTAAAAAAACAACCTATAAAGCCTTTATACACTAAATGCATCACCTTTATTTTAAGAAGACAGGAAGTAGATGTTTCCATGAGAGATACAAAGGGCTGCATCTCATATCTCATGCCTAAGGGAAGCTACTTACTGCACCACAGTACGTTGCGAGCTACTGCACATTTCCGCGGTGTTAGGGGCATGGCAGAGGGCAGGGTTCACCTGCAATCCCTCGCCCCTTCTCTGCTCTCTGTGCCACTGCTGCAGTGAGAGGACACATCTCACACATGCTGTGATAGTGGGGCTGAAACAAGTTTCAAAGACAGAGGTGAACACTGGTTTTGTACGGTTGAGCTCTAAGCAAACCCTAAGAGACCTCCTTACGTCACTTTTTCAGGTGGCAGCTATATCGCTGACCCTCAGAAAGAGGGTTAGTGGGTTGAAAGTAGTCCTACATTTGCCAGACACTACAGTCTTCCATGCTGAGCGTAACGCTCTCCACTGGTGCCTTCTACCCGTTGTGATCCAGCTCTGTAGCGTTGTATCATGCCGTCAAAAACTTTGCATATTGCCAGATGGCTCAGGTGGAAGGACTGGCTTCTTCCTGCCCTTTAAAGCCCCTGCCTTTAGGGACAAATCTGTAGTGATGCTGATAGAGAGACCTCCAACGGCAAACATTGCAGTAAACCACCCAGCACGGATGATGCCGCAGCCAAGCGAAACTGCAGCTCTCAGCCATGGCACGGAGAAGGTGGCTCTGGTTTTGGACCCACCATGTGAGATGCTATAAAGGTCTTTATTTGCAGAAAGCATGGAATTTTCAACCTGCCTTGGGTATCAGCTCCCTCATGAACATCTCCTGTTGGGCACCCAGATTGGTGTGAAATTTCCCATATTTTCCATGTGAAAATATAATCATATGCCTTATTTAAGAGGGGCTGTATATATTGTCTGGGCCTTTTGCTGATTTACTGTGCCTGGGTGGGTTTTGCATTTTTAAGGAATTATTTTGCCTCCACAAAGTATCTGTAAGTGCTCTTACGAGTCACTCTCTCCCATGCCCTACTGCATGCCGTTGAATTTTAGGGCCTGATTGTGCCTTGCATGTACTGCAAAGTCTTCCTTACTCCAAATAAAGTCAGCCAGCCAGGTCCTGCTCATGTTTGAATTTGTTTTTCATCAGTGGGACAAGATTTGGACTCATCTACACTCATGAATAGAGGGTGTTTAAAGAAGAAAACCGTAGTTTGCCACTAGCTACTGACCCTATTTTGAACACAGTTTTTTATGTTACCTGTAAGTACACATACACACATGGGCATATAGATATATGTGCCAGGCTGTGATACGGAAGCCAGTTGTACTTTTAAGGCCATGGAGCTTCGAAGATCAAAGGAATTTTAGGCTTAAAACTCACCATCTTTGTTTATTTTATTTGCATTACAGATCAAACATGGCCTTACGTGCCAGTTTGCGTGTGGCACTTTTAAACTTTGTGTGGACAATCTTGGTACAGGCGGCCCCTTTCAAACTGACAACTTTTATCAGACATCATTGAAAATAAAGTGTCGTGTGATTTTCAGTCGGTGGCAAGCACGGTAACTGAACACATCAAAACAAGACAGTGTGTGTATGCCTGTGGCTGCGTAATAAAAGTTACAGAAGAATGAGAGGAATAAAAACCTGGAATTGTGTTAATAGGCAATAGAATTTGTAAACTTACTGTATTTTGAAGGAAAGGATGGCTGTGTGTGCGTGTGAGGATGTGCACGTGTGTGTTTGTACACATCAGGAATACACGCATCATGTTTTAACCACACAGGCAAGACAAAGCAGGCAATATTGCAAAATTACCCTTGCACCACAGCTCGGTCCGATATTTTGTGTAAGTGTTGTGAATCTAGCAGAGGCATTATTTTTCAAATGGCTTGGGAAAGGTTTCTGTGTTTTAGTGAGTAGGGACTATTTTTGCTCTCTTCACCTCTAGAGCCAAATGCCATTGTTGCACCAGGAGTCAAACTGCAATTAG
>JAAGAY010000973.1:0-76687 GCA_011801015.1 Ardeotis arabs
TGGTCCATGTCCTTCTTATGTTGGGGGCTCCAGAACTGGACACAGTACTCCAGGTGGGGTCTCACCAGGGCAGAGTAGAGGGGGAGAATCACCTCCCTCGACCTGCTGGCCTTATGTTTATAAGGGTCTGTTCCTAGAAGATAGGCAAAGAATGGCTATCTGGATTGGGCAGGTTTTCACTGTAGACTGAGTATTTAAGGAAAAAAAAAAAAAGCAACCTAGAGAAGATATCAAGAGCTGAAGGTTGTTTTGAACATCTTCTGCAATGGATTACTTTGTTATGAGAATTTTAACTAACATTTAAATGTATTAAAGTGACAGACTCCCATATACCTTTTTTTTTTTTTTAATGGGACTCCAATTCCCAGTTACTATTTTGCAGCCAGAAAGTGTAACCGGTGTACAGTAGGCGGTTAAACAAGTGCTGCTGCACCAGGGAAAGGGCAGGACATAGTCCGCACCTGGGGATGCCTGGGAGCATGAGACACCGTTGACCATTCAGGGAGCAAAGCCAACTCAGCTTTTGCAGAAAAAAAAATGTATCCAGGAAGATATCAGAGAATACCTGTACGAAAGTAGTTTTGGCTGAATCTCTTCCTGTTTGTTGCAGCCTCTCCAAATCTCTTTCAGGCTCCCTCAGGTCAGCCACCTTGCCTGTCTTCAGCTATTTATCATGCTGCTTTTCCTGTTCTCTTTACGCCCGTTCCTGCCCCATCCTTCTGTGTAGCCCACTGTAACTCTAATGCCAGAAAACTCAAACAGATACAAACTACTCATTCGCATTTTCTCATCAGTTGGCTATACATTATCCTGCACCTTCTTGTCCTGCATCTATCCTCTCTTATGCAACTAGCAATCTGCACAAGGCAGCAGCCACCTCCAATCTTTCTTTCTGCACCACCAGGTGTAGTGAGGACAGATCCTGATCCTCCCACAGTCACACTGGAGGGCAGGTAACAGAATGTTGAAACTTGCAAGAGCCCTGACTGTGAGGGTCTCCAAGCAAGCTTCCAGAGTCACCACAAGATTCTGTAAGGTGCCACTTAATATTATGTCCACACCTAGAAAGTGGGAATGTCTTAAAAGTTAGATGTTTCTCTGATGAATAATTACAAAAATACATTGAAGTGTTGCATACATTCATAATTTGAGTTTTCCAAGTCACAAAATTTAAGAAAGTACATTTTTCAAAAAATCAAGACATGCCAGCTTTTCCTGAAAATTCTCTCCTTCCTCAGGGATGTAAAGCACCATGCTACAGGATGGATTCACATCCTTCCACCCTCCTGGTAAGGGCTGCTTTTCCAGTGCTTCCAGCCAATATTAGACAAGAAAATGCTGGTTTTTATGCTGGCTTCTAACACCAGATCTCCACACTAAAGCATCTGTGTGCAGCATTACCATGCTTCTGTAATTTCATCCACATTCCCAATCAAGTTGCAAGAGCTATTAAGCACAAATTCAGCTCATGCAGAGCTCACTACATGCTGGCTTTTTGCTGTGTGAGCTCATAGCACAAAAATATACTGCTGATTCATAAGCATCAACATTCCTATAGTTAACAGCCAGAGTATTTTTCTATACGTTGTGCAGCTTCAACATATACAGAGTACTGAAACACACACAGCAGAAATTATCAAATCTCCAATATAAGCTCCAGTCTTTTCTACTCTGCCAATACCACATATTATAAGGATATACCTTCACGGCCTGAGGTACCTCCCTTTTAGCAGTGTTTTTCCACTTCAGTTAATTAATACCTGTTAGATAACCAGAAACAGAAAATGCTTGGAAGCTGCCTGCAATTGCTTACCAACTCCAGTCTGATAAAAATATAGACCTGAACTGAGTAAGTTTATTTCACTGTAAAATAGAGGTAGCTTCTCTTCACTGAGTTGATATCATGTAATTAAGTCAAGATAAAAGAGGGAGAGCTTCTTTAGATGAATAAATTCCTAAAAGGCACAAGCTCCTAGTTCATGAAAATCTAGAACAGCTAAGTACAGAAATACTTCATCTGGCAAAATCATCTATTTTCTCCAACAATTTTTGCTGCTAAAATATTTTTACAAAGAACAGTATGGTATAGGTCAGTATCTCTTGAGTTTATGTTCCTCAAGAGACTGCACACAATTTCTGAAGTAGGATACAGCCAAACAGCCCAGCTCTTCTGAAAGTCTGAGCTTTTATATACAAGCCATTCATCCCTACAGTCAATCCCCCTCACAGGAGAATTTCTCACCTACAGAAATTTTACCTGTTAAGTACCCATGCCTATCTTATCAGTGATACAAGTGACTGTGTTCATGCCACAACCCAGACTGAAGAGTTATATCCCAAACTTCAAGCTGAAATAAATGCTTACTTGCAAAGCAGATTTCTGTTTTTTTCTTCCCTTCATCTAAAGAAAGACTCAATCAGTCAGCTACTTCCCGAGAAATAGTATTGGCCTTAACCAGTTCTGCAGAACTCTATGTTACTGCAGAACAATATGAAGAGACAGATATTCATGTGCTATATATTGCCATTTGTCTAGAAAATATTGAAATCAGGGCTGCAACATGCTGGAAATCTAATTGTTGTTTGCTTAATGAAGATCAGTAACATTTTGGCATTTAATGTCTTTTGATCCTAATTTAGGAACACCCTAAATCACATACTTTAAGGTCTACCAGGTCAGAAACACATCAGCTGTATTTCAGAAATTGTTGTCTCTGTTTTGATGCCCTAGTTTGACCATAAACAGATATACATCAGGTCCTCATGCTTCTCTCTACTAGCAAATGCCTAAAAGCATGTGTTTTATAACCAAGGAAAAAAGCACTGGGATAACTTTCTATATGACCATATAACTAACCATTTCTATGGTTGTCTGCAATGCTTAATACAAATGAAGTAGCACACACAAGTTGCTGTATGGAGAAAACAAGTTAAATTTCACCAATGACAGATGGTAACCAATGATCCACTGGTAAACAAAACCACTGCTCTGTCACTAACAGAGCACAGCAGACTGTTGCTCTAACCCTGAACCCTGAAGTGTTTGTTTACGCTTGCAGAGGTGACAGGAGAATACAAGCACACAAACAGGTAGTTATTTGAGCTAAACACTGCGAGACACAAAGGCATACTACTGTCAGAGAAGAAGCAGGGATGGTTGTTCAGGAACCAGTCCTCTTTGCTCACAGCCGTGTTCATGCCCACAGGTGTTCTTGGGATACACTGGTCCTGGGTACCTCCTCACTTTGCCATTATGGAAACCTTGCATTTTATTACATCTTCTCGTCAGGATCCATACACTTCTACTGATTCCCCATCAGATGGAAGAGCCTTCCCAGTCTCCCCTGCCTGCTCACTGAGTGCAGTGCTTCCAGCTGCCAGGCCTAGGCGGGATTTAAAACACATGGCAATCAGAGCTTCGCTCTAAGGTGGCTGAGAACTGAGCCTAAATTTTACATTAGGATTCTTTGGATGGCATCAAGACAGTGGAAGATTACTGCTGCGAGAACATTCATATGCATCTATGTCACCCAATTAAAAAAGCATATTTTTTGGTGTATCCCTTAAAATAACTCTTAGCTTTCTCTGATGATGTAACAAGGTCTGTCCAACATTTTAATTTCAAAAGTGGTTTTGGATAACAAATGCCCCTGCCTCAATCTTAAGGAAAAAACCAATCAAATCTATAGGAACAAAATCAATAGCAGCATTAAACCAGCGTCACTGGTGGACAGAGTCCCTTGGGAGGCAGTTCTGAAGGGCAAAGGGGTCCAGGAAGGCTGGACATTCTTCAAGAGGGAAGTCTTAAAGGCGCAGGAGCAGGCTGTCCCCATGTGTCATAAGACGAACCGGCGGGGGAGATGACCATATGGCTGGAAGCTTTTGCTCTTTTTTTCAGGGAAAAAAAAAGGAGAGTCTACCGCTCTTGGAAGAAGGGGCAGACAACTCAAGAAGAGTGCAGGAAGCTCATTAGGTCATGTAGAGAGAAAATTAGAAAGGCAAAAGCCCACCTAGAACTCAATCTGGCCACTGTTGTTAAGGATAACAAGAAATGTTTCTACAAATACATCAACAACAAAAAGAGAGCCAAAGAGAATCTCCACCCTTTATTGGATGCAGGAGGGGGAACATTATCACCAAAGATGAGGAGAAGGCTGAGGTACTCAATGCCTTCTTTGCCTCAGTCTTTTATAGCCAGACCAGTTATTCCCAGGGTGTTCAGCCCCCTGAGCTGGAAGATGGGGACAGAGAGCGGAATGAAACCCCCACAATCCACGAGGAAGTAATTTTTGACCTGCTATGCCACCTGGACACGCACAAGTCTGTGGGGCCAGATGGGATCCACCCGAGGGTACTGTGGGAGCTGGCACAGGAGCTTGCCAAGCCACTCTCCATCGTCTGTCAGCAGACCTGGTTAACTGGGGAGGCCCCACATGACTGGAGGCTTGCCAATGTGATACCCATCTACAAGAAGGGCCAGAAGGAGGATCCAGGGAACTGCAGGCCTGTCAGCCTGACCTTGGTGCTGGGAAAGATTATGGAGCAGTTCATCCTGAGTGCGCTCACCTGGCACATGCAGGATAACCAGGGGATCAGGCCCAGTTCATGAAGGGCAGATCCTGCTTGACCAACCTGATCTCCTTCTATGACCAGGTGACCTGCCTAGTGGATGATGGGAAGGCTGTGGATGTTATGTATCTGGACTTTAGCAAAGCCTTTGATACCATCTCCCACAGCATTCTCCTGGAGAAGCTGGCGGCTCATGGCTTGGACAGGTGTATGCTGCGATGGGTTAAAAACCTGCTGGATGGCCGAGCCCAGAGAATTGTGGTGAATGGACTTAAATCCAGTTGGTGGCTGGTGACAAGTGGTGTTCCCCAGAGCTCACTGCTGGGGCTAGTTCTATTTAATATCTTTATCAATGATCTGGATGAGGGGATTGAATGCCATGCAAAAAGTATTCTGTAACAGATCCATGGTCTGGAGAGAGAGGTAGAAAATAAGAATTGCAAAGTCATGTGAACACAAACTGCATATTTTCATGTTCTGATGGCTTTACGGGAATATGAGAAAAATACCTGCATTGACTTCTTTTGCAAGGGTCATGGCACAGCTGTTTTGTCAGAGATCAGCAAATTAATGAACTGCTGAATCTTGGCCACTACGTCTTTCATTTCTTGTCTCTGGTACAAGGAGGCAGAAAGCTTGATCCAACAATGTTAACATGCTCTTCGGTGACTGCTACAGCTGTTGCAGGAGATGTTACTTCCTACAGGTGAGCAGCGATGTGTCGCTGTGCTGTTGCAGAATCTCTGCCAGCAATTAGCTCATATGCCTCTCTCAGGAATAACAAGGAACAAAAAGCTGTGGAGCCATGTGGGTCAAGAAATTCCTGCCTTCTTTAGTATGCAACAGCATTTTCCTACTTGCTGTTAAGCTAACTAAATTAAAAAGGCTAATTTTTGGAAGGCCACTGAAGCATGTAAAGTTGCCTGATTTTGCTTTTATATTTCAACACTAATTTTTCTTTGGTAAGGGTTCATTTGCTGTTTTCATACAGTACCTATACTTCAAATGCATCAGTGATTTGAGTAACTTACCTGAAAAATACCATTACATTTATCAAACTCATGATATATTAGTGTTGCAATTTGGTGTATTGAGTTATGGCTGGGAAGAAATTTAATACCTCCTATGTGATTAGTTGTAATAGCCTAGTCTTTCAGCATCAAAAAAAAAATCTAACTTCTAAACTGTCTTTACAGGCTTCACCAGCTAGTTCTTTTAATTATAGAATCTTTAAGGTTGGAAAAGATCTCCAAGATCATCAAGTCCAACTCTCAACCTAACACCATCATGCCTACTAAACCATGTCCTGGAGTGCCACATCTACACGTTCCTTGAACAACTCCCGGGATGGTGACTCCAGCACTTCCTTGGGCAGCCTGTTCCAGTGCCTGACCACTTTTTCAGTAAAGAAGTGTTTCCTAATATCCAATCTAAACCTCTCCTAATGCAACTTGAGGCCATTTCTTCTCGTCCTACCGCTTGTTACTTGGGAGAAGATACCAACACCCACCTCACTACAACCTCCTTTCAGGCAGTTGTAGACAGGGATGAGGTCTCCCCTCAGCCTCCTCTTCTCCAGACTAAACCCCAGTTCCCTCAGCTGCTCTACATAAAACTTGTTCTCCAGACCCCTCACCAGCTTTGTTGCCCTTCTCTGGACACGCTTCAGCAACTCAATATCTTTCTTGTACTGAGGGGACCAAAAATGCACACAATATTCAAGGTGCAGCGTCACCAGTGCTGAGTACAGGGGCACAATCACTTCCCTACTCCTGCTGGCCACACTGTTCCTGATGCAAGCCAGAAGGCTGTTGGTCTTCTTGGCCACCTGGGCACACTGCTGGCTCATGTTCAGCCAGCTGTCTACCAGGTCCCTTTCTGCTGGGGAGCTTTCCAGCCACTCTTCCCCAGGCCTGTAGCCTTGCATGGGGTTGTTGTGACCAAAGTGCAGGACCTGGCACTTGGCCTTGTTGAACCTCATGCAGTTCACCTTGGCCCATCGGTCCAGCCTCTCCAGATCCTTCTGCGGAGCCTTCCTACCCTCGAGTAGATCGACACTCCCACCCAGTCTGCTGTCACCTGCAAACTTACTGAGGCAGCATTCAATCCCCTCATCCAGATCACTGGAGTTCTGAAGAACTCCAATTCCAGCGGAACAGATGGGGAAATATTATGCTAATTTTCTCTTGGTTTTTAAACACAGACCAAGACAATTCACTTTTTTGCTGTTCTGGGGCTTGGTTCTCACTCCTCTCCTGTTGTTAGAGCTCTCCTGTGATGGATTAAGTGAAATATTCCCCCTGCATCAGTTTCCAGAAGAGTTGCCAAGTATTATTTCCTTTTTGAGCTTCTTCTCGTATAGTACTAGTAATCTTTCTGTGCACTGTGGTATTGAATTTGTGTAGCGGGGAGGCAAGGCTACAGTGGTGGCTTCTGTGAAAAGCTGCTAGAAGTTTCCCCTTTGTCTCGTGGACTTGGCTGAGTCTTGGCCAAGGCCAAGTCCAAGCCAATTGGTGACAGTGACGATGCTTCTGTGATAATGTATTTAAGAATGGAGAAATAAAACAGAAGCAGGGGGCAGAGAGGGGGAGGCGTGAGCCTTGTGGGCCTTGCAGGCCTCACCCTCTGGCCTCCCACCACGCAGCCATCTGGGCCTGACTTGGCCCAGCCCAGCTGCAAGAAGTGGAGAAGAGATGAGATGTGAAGAGAACCTGAGAGGCATCTGCCTGAGCCAATTGTGAAGAATTTCTTGTGAGAGGAATGGCTGCAAATGCCAAGGTCATCTGATAAAAACAAGGAACCCTCCTGCCTACCCACCAACACCATTTGTTTTCTGGCTTCCACTGGGAGGGGCAAAATAGCGCATATGCTGCTTAATGGAAAAGCAGTTTATGCAGAAAGTTTGCTAGTTCTTTGACAGGCAAACACACTTGTTGATTAAATATCACTAAGAACTCAAGTCAAGAGCAGTTAGTGGTCAAGGCAGAGCCTGGGTACTTTTTGGCCACAAGGTACCCTCAAGATGATGGAACAATTCCTATGTTTTTGTCTGCTTGCATTCAACCCTATTTATATGCAAGATACAGGAAAGCAAGGCCGGGCTGCCTGTAATCATTAATTCATTTTATCTATATATAGCACATGCAGCTAATCAAAGAGATTTAAGACAAAAATATTTCTTTGACACCTGTTTGGGTGAGTGGGAAATAACTACGGATGGCCACATAGTCTTGCAGACTTGGTCCTGCTGGGCTATGAGCAGTGCGGTAATTCCTTTCCCTCCAAATGTAGGGCTATCAAATTCCTCTGGAATTGCCCTGAACAACAAAGTGAGTGCCTTCCTGGTCTGAAGCCAGGCTACAAGTCAAAGGGGCAGAGAAGGAAAGGCGTCTTTCCTTCTCTGGGACAGTAATTTCTGCCTCCACCTCATGACCGTTACCTGCTGACAGTAAGCTGGAAGAATCAGCTGGGAGTGAAGGAGCACATGCAGGCACTTAAAAAACCCCAAGAAGCTAGAAAGAGATGCATTACCCAGTACTGCAGAACCCCTCTCTATCTGTACTGTCTGTGTTTCTTCCCCAGCTCTTACAGGTTCAATGGCTCTTTGTTCATGTCTGGAGAATGAGCACCTTTCATTGTCTACGCAGAGATTTCCAGGTAAGAGTCTTATCAGCTCTATTATTATTTCAGTGGAAATTTTATGGGCTATGGAGAACAACTCTTGCTTGCTTGACGTGTGGATAGCTGCAAGAAAACTGCTAATGGAGAGTTATTCACATTTATTGGTCTCTAAATCATTTCACTGTCTCAATGAAAGTACTAGGTTAGAACATGACTTTATATTTACTTACAGAGCTCCTTTCATCTCAAAGGGATTACATCAGCAAATGCTGACATGCAGCTACCTCTGGGGTGTTATTCTATTTCCATAAAAGCAGTGGAAACACTAACAGTGCAAACTGTGAAATCCAGTGAAAACAGCAGAAGAGTTGTGCAGGCTCAGACCAGGCACTGCCTAGCTCAGTGTCCTGTCTGCAGCATGAACACCCAGAATAAAGAACAAATAAAGCAAGTACATGCCTTAAAAAAACAAAAACAAAACCAAAAACAAACAAAAAACACCACCCAAAAAACCCCTTCCTTTTCAAGTCTTGAAGTATTTTCAGTTCAGGGCATTTCCTGAGTCAAATCTCCTCCGGAATCCATATAAAAAACTTGCATCGACAGCTTGCTTTGGCAAGCAGCTACACATCTGTCACTTGCTGTGCAAATACCTACTTCCTTTTCCTTGATTTGATTGCGTCTCCCACTAGTTTCATTTGCTCACTCCTAGCTCCTAGTTCTTGTTCTAGAAAAGAGTTTGGGGCTTAAGGACACACTAAAAATGGGAGAAAAGAGAAAAGCTCATCGTATACAGGGTTCTCTTTTTTAGCAAATAAGAGAGGAAAATAGACCTTGGCAAGCCCTCCCAAATCCTTCAAGAGCAAGTATTTATACACAAATATTATGCTTTCTTCAAATACTAAGGGAAAAGAATGAGGGGGAAAGTGCCCATCCAATTTACTTGAGCTGAAATTTGGACAAAATGTTGCTTTTAACAGCCTCAGAGAGAGGGTTTTTTTTAATATTCAGAATAATTGGTCAGAATCCCAAATAAAACAAGTAGCCCCTTACACTCCCTTCCAAACACCAGGATATGGATTCACTGCAGCTGGCAAGAAGAGTGCAACTTCTTGACCCCACAGCAGCTTTTCCTTCCTTTCTTCCTTCCTTTCCCTCCTCCTCCCTCTCCAGCAGAAGTATGGGTTTCAGTTCAATGGGCTTTACATATAGGCCTGCCATAAACTTGTAAGCACCAAGCTGCCTGATTGTTTTACTTACTGGCACCTTCAACTACATCCTGACTGCATCATGAAACCAAAGTTTGCTAGAAAGAGCGGCAAACGCTCCAGCTAAAAACTGTCTGGCATCACATTCTGTCTCTAGTGACAAGCGCTGTTTATTTCAATTAGAAAAATAAGTAAGTTTTTCTGCTTTAAGTTGGAGTACTACGAGAGGACTTGGAGACATCAGGAGATTCAAAATCTGGATATTAATTATTTGCTATATTTCAATATGGCATTACTAGTCCTCAAACAGAAAATCGGCACCACATTTTCTCCCCTATTAATAGAGGTGTTAAGATCTTAATATTGCAGGGAATGCAGATTACATTCCGTGATACCTTCATCACTAAAATACTGTCTTGCATTACGTATGTGCAGAAATCACAAATGACAGTTGCCTTGAAATGCAGATGGGACTTTAGAATATTTCCTCCTTCCACTTCACATACAGCAAATTCCTTACATCTCACCTTGTAACTTGGTAGGCTACTACATTCAAGCAATTATGCTTCTACACCTAAGTTTACATACAAAGTTTTCTGCTAGAATAATTTAAATTGGCAATAACCAGGAAAACCACAATGCTCATTACCTCTATAGAAAACAACACAGAAAAGTAGAAAGTAAATAAAGCTGTAAAGCAATGAAGTGAAACTGGGAAAATCAGTTACTGAATGTAAATAATAATGGCTTCTATGATTACAACAATGAGCTTTAGTAATTCTTAGTACAACATGCAAAGTTTCAGAGTGTTTGTGGAAGTGGTCCAAAGTAGCTCCATCATCCATTTGACACCAGCAAGAAAGTGAGCTTGGATGCCTTCGCCTACATGCTAAGTATCAGGCAACGTGTTGGTAAAATACCTGCCCTATCATGCTTGCAGGTCTCCTTTATGAGCCACAGTGATATTTTAAATACATTTGCACAGCTACTAGCTTGGCTTCTTTAGCTGCCCTTATGAGAAATCTTGAAGTGCTGTGTGAGCTTCACAGTTCACAGAAACAAAGATATATACAGATGCAAAGACATCATATAAAGCAAGTCTTTAAAAGGCAAATGGCTGTAAAGCTGCTGCATAAATCTTGTTTATAGTTACAATTAGATACTACCATAAATAGTTCTTATTTCTCATGGAGATTAAAAAAAACCAAAAGCAATAACCAGGTGTTTCTGCAGTTTTGTTCAGAAGCCTAAGGCAAATCATCACAAAATGCCTCATCCTCAGCCTGGGGAAATAAACAATGTTCTTCCATGGACTTTGGCTCAATTGAATGAGCCAAACCATTTGCTTTTTCGCTTTCTCTTTTTAAAAATCCAGTATTTCTTCATATATATATAGCACATGCACTGTTGCAAAATGTGAAATACCTGTTATTGTTAAACATGGGAGATTCTGACAGACAGACCTCCGTGTTATGCTTCCAGGTCTTTACTGAAATCTGGCAGTGAACACGGCTGCTTGGGCCAGGGGAATATTTATCTCACAAGTCCAACAGGAGTGGAAATTTCTAGAACAGCAAAGGGAGACAAACCAGCACTCATCAGCATTTCACTTCAACCAAACTTTTAAAAGCTGGATTTACAAGCTGGTGCTGCCCAGATACAGCTATGCATCTTACTGTCAGTATTTGCTTGAAAAGACCTAGACACAGTGCGACTGTGTGTTTTATAGCACGTTACACATGCATTCCCATCCCTTATTAGATTTATCTCTTCCAATATTAGTCGCATCACTCCTCTGCACCTATTTTATTATGAAATAAAAATGACACCCTACAAAAAAGGAGACCCAATTTGTTTTCCTTTCAGATCCCATGAATCCTCTTGCAATACAGCAGGGAGCTACAGCTGTGCTGGGATCCTGTGCCACAACAGGTTACATTTTCCTGATAAAGTAGTCAGCAACACGTTTAAGGAGGTCTGTCATAGCATCTTTTCCTAGAGAAAAATGATGGGCTTAGAATTTTATGTATCTGGTAAGCAGAATGAAAGTCTTTCTCAGCACCTCAGGCATAGCACATTCCTAGGTAAGGCCTCCAAAAGTTTCAGTAGATACGATCAAGAAAAGGATGAAGTTGTTTTTCCCCAAAATGTGATAAACATATTATTTTGATCCTCAGGATCAATTAAAATACACAATATATTTTAAGGTTTTAAATCTAAAGCCTATTCTAAAGCACATTCATACAGAGCTTTTGCAAACATCAATAATCACCATTTTAAGAATAAGTTTTCTTTTATATGCCTTGGATTTGGTTAAAATATAAGCAAAAGAGGAAAGAAAACTATGAGCTGGAATAGATTAGGAACAATTTTCCATATCAGAAATTCCGAGTTTTTTGGTATGAACTCATCATAAAATTTCAAACTCCAAAGTATGTTGTTTCAAGCATCAGTGACTCATTTTGACTTGCATTCTATATTCCATATAAATCAAAACAAGATATTTTGATGGCATTCTGTCAAGATTATTAGCTGTAATTAATCTATTCCCACAAAATGTTTCAACTTCAGCAGGAAACTAGAACTGTCAAGATTGCTGATGGCTCTGGTAGAAGCACTGCAAGAAAAAGCTGTTCTGTCTCAGAGGTCTCAAGTGACCATTTCTACATATTTATACAAAATGTGCTTCACCTGTCTGTATCGACACACATAATTTGTTACTGTGGTTAGCTGTGGATAGATTTTATATTATATACACCAGCCTGTAAAATTCAACATTGTAAGGGAAGAAGCTTCAGATAATTTTTGTAGTCATGTAAACACTTGCAACTCTCATTTATGCAGACTTCATAGACTTCCAAGGAAAACTATACAGAAGCAATGATCTTTGCTGTACTAGAAAACAAAACCTTAAAGCCAACTAGAATTATCAAAGATCAATATACGCACAAGCACTCCCTGCAACTTTTTCAGGTCCAGTACTCCTTGTTCATACTATTTAGTAGCTGCCCAGTTGTGCACTCAAATATGTGCTCTATGAAGACCTCGCTTCAGGGCTGATTTTGTGTAATTCTGAATGAGCAACTTTGCCACCACTGTGTTAGAAGCAGCTAGTCTATTTGAAACCTTTTTGAAGACGTGTGTAGCCAAGAAAAACCAGGAAATCTATTTGTGCCCTCTGTCATCGTCCCTTACACAAGGATGGCCCCAAGACTGGAACTGGAACCTGCAATAAAGCACTGTACATAAGTAAGGTTGCTACACGCACCTATACTGAAAAGCCAGAAACAGCTTTTTCTTGGGTTTTTTTTTTTTTTTTGAGAAATATACTGGCAATCCTTAACAGTAGGCAGCAGCATCACTATCAGTCAGGCATAGCTGTTCCTAAACAGCCTCCCCTCCATTAAGTTACCAATCACTCTCTCTCCTGGACCTTATAAAAAGTTGCTCTGCCCAGCACAGAAATTTTAACAGTAGGGAAAGAGTTTGGCATTTTGCATCATTTAGTGAAATGCCAAACATCTGCAGAGCACGAGAGGGCACTCAGTGTTCCCATTCCACTTTTTGATCCTGCCATGGGGATGTGAAGTCCGTGCCCAGGCATCAGTATTTACTCCCCCATCCCTGTGCTGTGGAGGAGGCAGCAGCTCTCCACTGTAGCAAATCATCTGTCATTTCTTGTTGATACCATATTCCTCCTTAAGTCCTCAGACTGCATCTTTACAGCATGTGCCTGTAAAGGTTAAGGTTTAGAAGAGCCTTAAGTGTGATGAGACCACTCTTAGCGGCCTTGCAGTTTTAAGACTATGGTCTTAACTCATCGTTCTCCAGTCAGAGCTGAAGGCAGTTGCCTAGACAACAAGTCTGATTCATCAGCAGTGAATTGTCAGGGCAACCGTCTCTGGCCAAACCTGGGATGTGCTGAACAGCACTGTTGTGCAGCAGAAACAGCTGTCAGACATGGAAAGCCACCCCAAAAACATTGCGAGTTAAAAAGGTAAAAGCTTCCACTGAGGCATCTGTTAAGCCAAAGACAGATACTTTGCACTTGCTCACATCAAAAAACTGAGTACAGCTACTCCACATCAGGAAAGAAAAATACTTTGGCAAAGAAAATAATCCTATCTCAGCATACTATGTATCCACATAACATGACTTAACATGAGATGACATGACATGACAGTACAGTACAGTACAGTACAGACTTTCAATGGTTTGTATGCAGCATCCTTTGTTTACACTATCAGCATCTTTTTGGAGGATATCACTGATCACACTCACCATTTCTTGTTGGCCTACAATTTTAAATATTTATTCCACTGTGTTTTCTTTTAGAATATTTGCACTTTAAGAAAATGAATACATACCCCAAATATATTATGGAATGGCGTGGGCAGGCAATCACTGTAACATGTAGTCATCTATTATTTAAACTGTGTTATAGGCTCTTGAAAATATTTGTACTTATTTTTTTAATCCAAATTTAGCCTGTCTTGTAAGATATCAATTATTCATTTTCCCAATGTATTTCAAACAGTACCATCATAACTGAATAAAATACCCACTTATTCTATTTGACCAAGTCTCTCAATCAATAAAGAAATCATATAGCACAAATTAGAATACTGGCAGAGCTCTTGAGTACATGTCTTTGGGTGCCTCACCTGCACTCTGCATGCTGCACATTCTCATATCTCATCTCTCTGAGAAGCTGATTAAGGAAGAAGAAAATTATAGCTGAGAGTTTGATTTTCTCTCCTGTCCTAGTTTCAGCAGGGATGGAGTTAATTTTCCTCTCAGTAGCTAGCGTGTTTTGAATTTCTGATGTGAAGAATGTTGGTAAAAACACTCTGATGATACAAGTTGTTGTTAATGAGACCAAGGACACTGTCTGGCTTTCCAAGTCTCATTAAAGTCTCGTTAGCATGCAGATACAGGAAACTGGGCACAAGACAGACAGAATAATTGACCCAAACTGGCCAAAGAGAGTATTCCATGCCATAAACGTCATGCTTAGTATATAAGTGGGGGTTGCCCATAGGAGGGGGCATTGTTTCCATCCTTGGCATTCATCTTTTCCTTTCTCCTCACCTGCTGGCATTGTTCCCTCTACCTTGCTGGCGTGCTTTCGCTCCTTTGCTTGCTGCTCGGTGTCGTTTTTGTGATCGGTGTTTGGGACGGGCTGAATCAGTCATTGGGACATCGGGTGGTGAGAAATCATGCATTGTTCATTTTGTATATATTAATATCCTTATATTCTGTTATTTTTTTAGTTTTCCTTTGCTGTTTTAGTAAACTGTTTTTATCTCAACCCATGAGTTTTCCTTTCTTCCCAATTTCTCTCCCCCATCCCGCTGGGTAAGGGGAGGCTGAGCCAGAAACTGTGTGGCGGCAAGGGCTAAACCACCACATCTCCCCAAACTAACATACATCAGAAAAATGTTTCCAGCCCCAAAATCCAAAACCCCTCCCAGTCAACACCTGCAGGCATGGTTTCAGGATCTTACTCAGACTTGTTTCAGAGTTATACTGCTGTGTCTATCCAGGTTATGCTGGGCTTCCTTATTTATGTATTCATTTCTTCCAGCTCTATACTCCTTTTCCCAAAAGAGTGTCCCATCTGCCAGGTGCACTTGGCTATCTAACCCCCAGCACCAAGTTCACTCCAAAGACTAAGAGAGAAGACACCTCATCACTTACCTATATAGAATTAAAGGCAGAGGCTCACATTTTAAAGTGTAGTTTTGCTATTTTTATTTTATTTTTATTGGAGTTTGGGTGGGGGTTAGGGCTAAGGCTTTTGTTTTATTTTGCTCTCCCAAATTTCTGACAAATTCTGCTCTCTGCTAAATTCCCCCATGGCCCTGCTTCCAAGTGGCTTAAAGAAAAGTCTATAGATAGATATTTCATTCTTTCATATAGATCCTATCCTGCTATAATTAAGAATTTGGATTGAAATATTCTCATTTGATCAGGGACTGCACAAACCCATTGAAACTTCTGGTATTAAAGTCTCTGTATTGTTAATGTGAGAGAAGCTGCTCTGTGAAACATTTTGCAACAGAGTTAGGGAATATTGTCACATTCTAGACTAGGTTCACTTGCCACAATTTTTCATATCACTTATCATTATTTGGGTGCCAGGCTCCTGTTTAAGTCACTTTCAGTTGCTCCAAAGTCCACTACAGGAAGACCAGCGCAGCTGTCAGGGCTCAACCATTCACTCTTCACGTAGGGTGATGCTTGCAAGGAGACCTCCGACAGGGCCATCTGAGCAAAGGGTACGTATGGCTGTGACTGAATGATTTCCAGTTGTCTCATTACGCTTGGTTTATTCAATAGGTGTTGAAGTATGAAAAAGGAGCATTGCTGGGGATATCTGGCTCTTTCCAGCTCTGTAAGAAGGATATACTTAAAAACCGCTCCTTTGCTAGTATGGATAGGGAGAAGATGTGACATTTTGAGCACAGCAGCGAAGCGGTAGCCCCTGCCTGTAGGTAAGCCATTCTGCAATGGCTATGAGGCAGACTTCCCTGGCTTTCCAATTGTCCAGACTGCAATCTAAACCAAATGCCTAAAACCCAGGCATCTGGCAAGCCCAGCTCTGAAAATGCTAATCACACTCTGCTGGACACTCAGCACTTCCTTTTCTCTGCCAGCTTTTGCCAATATTGCAAAATGACTGCATAGCACAAATAAATGTTTCGTAATAAAAATGTGCCCCACCAAGCCCCTTTGCACCTCTGAGCCTCAGCCCAGCTCAGTGTGGCCGCAGCTTCTGGCAGCGGGACTGTCCTCCTCCCCGTGTGCCTCTGGCAATTCCGGCACCGGGCGACAACCTAGGGAATTGGGATGTTCTGCTTTGAAAGCAGTGATTCTTGCTAAGAAACAAGATTTCTGGCCAATATCAGGTAATTTGAGTGTCTCAGAAAAACATATGCCTACTTACAACGTACTGTTTTTTTTTTAATATGATCATTTTCTAGTCAGTATTTTATTGCCCAGTGGAGTAAAAGAACCAGCTGTAGTATGATGTCTTACCAACCAGCCTCAGGAACCGCAAGCAACCAAGCGCAGCATCAGCCACGTCACTCCTCGTGCATGCCACAGGTCAGAGGAACCGTTATGCTTTCGATTCTCCCCAAGGACCTGTGGCTATTTTTATGTTTCTCCTTTCTAGCCTGCGTGTGTGCAAATATCAGGCTTATGTTTTCTTGATTAGATAATCTGGAATGACACAGGAATGAAAAGCTGCATGCAGTATTTTAAGGAGGCCAAGGAATTTCAGTGCTTTTCTAAACACATTGTGACTTTTTCAGCATTCAGCCAAAATGATACTAATTTCCTACACTTCTAAAATGCTAGATTTCCTATTAACTTTTTTTTTTTTTCCTAAATGGTGTTTTTGTATCAAGGATTCTGAAGACTGGTCAACTAAGCTCATTCAGAATATGCCAGGGTTATCATTTGAAAAACATACCTGGGTTTGTTTAGCAGACTGATGCTCTGCTTAAATCGCAGCTTAATCAGAACAAGACTGGAAATGTGCTATATAAAAAAGGCCCATAATTGCAAACTTGTTGACTCAACCATGGTTAAAAGAAGTAAATTCAAGTGACCTGGGTTTAAACTCAACTCATCTGAAAAAACAAGTAAGAGAAAATAAGCAACATATCTCCCAGATGAAATAATTACTTAATTAGTGACAGTAAAGTAACTAGCATCTCATCAGTTTGCTCTTAAAGAGCAGACAAGGCATCTGGCAAACAGGTCTTGGTGAGCTGAGAGATATATTTATGACAAAAGGTAACTACTAATAACAGGAGCTATTTCACGTTGAACATATGAGAGAGTAAAAGCTGAAAAAATATTTCAGAAGGACCTCAATTATTTTGTGACAGCTAAAAGAAGCATTTTTTTTAATGTCATCAAGCCTTGAAGATGAAGTCATGCTCCTTCTGCCTGCCCCAAGATTCCTGCCTTTTGTGTTTAAAAACTTACAAGGTATTTCAAGAGGCATGTATGTAAATTATCTTCAACCTCTTCCTGATGACTTCGTAAAAAATTACTTTTATGCAGCCAGTGCATAACTGGAGTTAGAAGACTGATTCTTTGAAATTTAAAGTATACTGAAATCTTGACCAAGAGAATAGGCTTTGTAAAATCTGCATCCTGTGGGGGCTTATAAAGAAAAACCTGCTGGGTCATGAATACCAGAGTGGTAGTAAGTCCATGAAAAATTGTTGGTTCAGCTACTTTATCTGCCCTGTTCTTTTGTACGTGGTGTAGGAAATGCCTGGTGTTTCACCAACATCAGTGTCAGCCAAATCAGATTCAGTTACCTACATCAACAGATGTATTAAACTGCTTATCCAAACCTCACGTGTTCAGTTCACAGGATGCAAACCCCACCCCATGCAACAACATTTTAAAAACCACATCAGCCAAGGGATATGTAGTCACAAGAAGTGACTTGCCTTGTTTTGCCTTGTTTTTGTAGCAAAAGGGTGCTGGCTAGAATGCACTGCATAGGGCTGCTAAAAACATCGTCTGTTTTAGCAAGGAGGATGAGTGGACTCAGGATTAGTTAAAGTACACACACTTCTGCACTATCCCTCACATTTCAATGTGATAGTCTCAATTACAGATGACAGTTTCTATTAAAGGAAAAATGCACAGAGCGTAAAAACAAAAAAAAAAATTCTGGATCTGACAGGTTTCAGGAAGAAATCCCAGCCCCATGCTAGCAGCATCCTAATTCTTGCTCATGAAGGCTTGACCTGCAGGGAGGGGGGAAAGCCTGCTATGTCATTAATCACTACGTCTTTCTGATATCTTACTCTCCAAAGACAAACAGTTAATATACAGCACTCTGAAAACCAGGAGCAGCACACCATCATGCTTTGCCATGACTGCATAAGTATGACATAGTTGGACAAAAAAAGTCTTTTTTTTCCCCCCTCCTACAAAAGCCTCAGGGATTTCGGCATCCTCTCAGTAACTCATGCAATCTACATAAAGCTATTTTTTTGCCATAGGCGCTCAGTGCTATGTGACTGAGCACTCTGGAGTAACGCTTCTTGATTACACTTATTCTTGGCAACCAAACAGCTGCTCCAGGGCTTGCTCATAAAACAGGCCCAGAACAGGGGGAAATGTGCAGGAAAACTACCCAGGTCTGGCTTCTTCAAAGCTTCACAATAGCCAGAGAGTAAGGGATAGTCCATTTTCTGTAGACATATTTCCTAACTTTCCAGGCAACTGCTACACAGAGTGCTGAGCAGTGTCAGCAATGGCCATGACGTACGCTGAAGAGCTGGGCTGCCTGTCTCTGGTTCATAGGGCTGCTGAAGACACGGACAGTATTTTTCATTATGCAGACTCCAGGGGATGAGATCTAATTTCCAGATGAGAGTAATGTTTTCTGATGAGTGCCTTAAGTCAGGAAGTAGGAATAAGGTGTATTTATTCAATTAAATAGAACATTGAAATTGATTTAATAAAAAAAGGGAAAGAATTATGCCTTGCAACACCCTAGCGAGGCAGCTGAATATGATACACACTGGCAGGTAAAGGGGAGAAAAGATAATGCACATGCAGGGTTCAAGGCAGGGGAGCTACCTAAGCTTACGGCAGCTGAATACACTAGTAGGATTTGGTTGCATGTTTGCAGGGCCCTCCATTCCCTCTACCCTTTGGTAACAGGTATTCTGAGAGTGGGGGAGAGGAAAGGTAGGTGAATGCCACCAGTACCTGTCCTCACCAAATTTCCTCTACTTTGTGTTTGCTTTGAAGGAAGCGCTCAGGATGCTATCAGTACTCCCATCCAGACAGATTTCACAAAGAAGGACAGCACTTGAGCAAAGAGTGGGGCCAGCATGGTCCTGAGACCTAAGAGGCATTTCCACCAAAAGCAAAACTTCCTGGGAGAGTGAGTCTGTGCAGCATATCAGCACCATCACACGCCACCAGCAGCATGCTGTCAGTTAGTCACCACAAAGAAAACGTATTATTCAGATTAAACTTAAAAAATAAGGCATGCCAGTCTGCCATTTCCAACAGTGTCCAGTCATGGGTATTTTGAAGAGACATCAACGGATCCTCCCTCCCATGCAGTCTGCCATACAGTGTTGTGTGCTGGGTAGGAGCTTCTTGGTGCTCACCTGGAGCAGCCCCAGACACTCCCTGAGCCCCGGAGGCCCCACTGAGTGTTCCCAGTTACTGCTGCCTACAGCTATGGGCTGCTGGCACAGGGAGAGCTCCTCCTCCTCGTCTTACCCAGGCCAAGGCAAGTGAGGGAGCCTGGCTCTACAAACTGCAACACAACGGCATCTCTATCTGTATGAACTAGGGCTTACTTCTCAAATGAAAGTAATTTGATTTGCCCTTTTAACGAAAGTAATCTTACTTAATATTTTTAAATATTTTTAATTAAAAGAATAAAAGGATTACTTTTTTCCTACTAACCAAACTAGAAGTATTTCTAATTTAAAAAAAAAAAACCCAAACAAACAAACTGAAAAAAAAAGGTCAGTCATTATGTAAATTTCCTATACTACAGAGATGCCTAGCTGCAACCTTATCCTTGCACATGCAAGGCTTTCAGCACTGCAAAGCTGTGCTTGCTGCACAACCACCACAAGGTAATACTGTTTCAGACCATGATTAATATCTCAAATAACAGCTCATATTGCTCTGGCCAACTGTCAGATAATACACTAGTAAGACAGCATAGAATTAATTCAGAAAGCAATTGAATCCTTCATGCGACAGCTCAGGCAAGAGCTAAACCAAGTGAGCAGTGGTGAGGACCCTCGCTTTCTTTAGCCTTGTCCACTGCTAAAGTGCAATAGAAATAATACCTGATTTTATTAATGATAGTCCATCACCAGACATGCAACTGCAGTAAAACTGGAAAGAAAAGACAAGATAGTAAAGTAGCAGAAAAAAGGAATACAGATGAGAGGACTTTAAAGAGATGGGAGAAAACAAACCATCTTCCTAATCTTAATGTATTTTTAAAGGAGTATTTCCTGCACCAATATCTTTCCAGACTGAGGGATGAGAATATAGTTTTGTCTAAAAAAAGGCTCATCCAGTGGCCCTAAAAGTCTCCTGTGATACCCAGAAGGTGTCTGAAAAGCACTGAAGGAAAGATAAAGTTCAAACTTACAGTACATGCAAGATGGCAGAGATAGCATGGAGCATGCCAGCAGCTCTCAGGGAGTGCCACAGTGTGAACTTCACTGTAAACATCTAATTCTAGAGAATTCTTGTCTTCAGACATCCAATAAGAAGCATCCCCCCTATGCCTGGGAGAGCAAAAGATGGAGAGCGGCTGCTTGGCTTTAGTAACCAAATTCCCTAAAACATACTGGTTAACACCTCTTGCTTCCTCGGCAATGCTCTATGCCTTACGTTACAAGATTGGGTTTTTTTTTTAAGTCCATAGATGAGCGTACTCACAAGCCCATCTGGGTCCAGGATGGACAGCATGAAGCTGCAGTTAAATGTCATCCCACAAGGCTGTAACTAAAACAAAGCTGAACTCAAAATTAAACGAATCCGTACTGCTACAGCGAGGTGTTCCCTTGGTACCTTTGCTCTTCTCACTGCTTCTGGCAGAGCCGAGCAGCGAGGCTGCCCTCATGCATAACATTCAGGTGAAGATGAGTTTTGAGTTATTCTAACAGGCATTTAAGAAGAGTCTCACTGTATCACAGTCAGTGGGATCTGAGTGCAGATTTGAATAGTTCATTGCATAGAGATGGGTTTTTCAGTTGTCTCAATGAAAAAATAAGTTGTAACTTATAGAACTACTGTAACTTATGCATGGAAAAATTTGATGGTACATGTGGACAGAATCCAAGTAACATTAGAAAACTTTTTTGCATAATTTCTGCACCATATTAAAAGCCTGATTCTTAGATACTTCAGAAAAGGCTCATTAAAGGGCTCTAATATTGTTCTGTGCTAAATTATGTTTTATCACTCCCTCTCTCCTTGCCTGTTCTTATCAAAATCACCTACTCTGACTTTCCAACTACCTACACAAGAGTGGTGAAGAGAAACTTAGTAAAAAAATAAATTATCTATATTTTCAGCACTGACATACATTATTTTGTTTACCATGTACAGAATTCAGAATTTGTATTCAGCTGCACCATGACTGAGATGACATCAAAAAGGTAAATTCAGATGTTACAGCTGTAGAAAAAGAGCAATGATATGTAAAGAAGCCAAAGACCTGCGACCACACTCAGAGCCTCGTGCCACTACCAGAGCATCATACCACTACTGGAGACACAAGCACTTCTACATGGCTCAGTACATAGGAATAATAAATGCATAAAAATACTAGCAGCTGCTCTTTTGGGTGGACCAAACAACCAGCCAGGAAGGTAACTGATAAGATGCAAACTAACATTCTTTGCAATGTTGTTCTTGTCAAGATTCATAAGATCCACAGAAAAGGGACTTAGGCATGTATTTCAAATCACACAGACAATCCCACAGTTTAATGGGGGAAAAGTGAAGGCAAAGAGTGATTTTTTTTCAGAAAGATAATTGTCAGTGCCAAAAAAATCAAGCTGAGTCAAAGATAAATGCACAGCTTTCTCTAAAAAGCAGGTTTATACCAGCAGTAACAGCACTCAACATAGAATCATAAACTCATAGAATGGTTAGGGTTGGAAGGGACCTTCAAAGGTCATCTAGTCCAAGCCCCCTGCAAGAAGCAGGGACATCCACCCTGCACCCACGATCCAGGGCTGTTCCCATGACACAGCTCCCCCAGGCTTGGCAGGAACGCTTCACATAGGATGAGCAGAGAAAACACAGCAGAGCACCCATACTTGTAAATCAACAATGAGAGCTTACCTAAACAAATGCATTTTTGTGTGCTGAGATGGGAACAGACACAACTTGTCTTCCACGCATACAGCATCCTTACAGTTGACTCTTAATTCTGCATCTCATTGGGCTACATTAGCAAATCTACAGCAAAATCAAGACAATAGAAAAGCCTCTCTGCAACAGATAAGCAACACAAATGCTTCCGGTTTTGCAGACATTATACTGTAATTACATTTTAAAACAACCTATTAGTCCATATGGATTTTCCAGTGAATGAATCAAATATGTACATAACATATGGTAAAGACACTACTATGAACAAAATAGCATTTGGTCACCACATTTGAGCTTCAGTTGGCACCCAGTCACAGACATGTTCATTGGGGATGCCTGCAGTCCCAGCCTGCCTAGGAAGATGCCTGTTGGACAAATTTTGGTTTCACTTGCTCAGGAGCACAAGAGTGGCAAGGCCAATGTTTCCCTTTGCCTTATCAGCAGCCAAGAGCTGCTGCCCAGGGGAAACAGAAAGTATCAGGAAAATATCATTGCCCTCCTTGCCAGCCTCCCAGGCAAAAGGCAGTGTATTTGCATGTAATGATAGTGTACTTGAGGTGATGTATTTAATAATCCCTGTAATCAGACTGAAGCTCAACTCCAGCTCCAAAAATTGTGAACAGAAATATCTGTGGCTTAGCCTCAGCTCCTTGCAAAGAGCAGCCCACCTGCACCAGAAGCTGATGGGAGGAGCACACCTTTGTATAAGGCACAACTCAGACACCAACAAAAGCAATGTAGTATTATATGGCTGCTCATTATTTTTCATAAGAGAAAGCAAATAACTTCTGTGTGATATAACTCTTTCCAAACAGAACTGAACAGTAGGAGCAAAAGCTCTGGCTTTTAAGAAGTCTGGAACATTAAATCTCAACTCTGATTTAAGGCCAGCTCTTATTTTTCAATCTAAAGTTCCTTTTCTTGCTATATATACACATATATTCCAAGCATGAATAAATTGCCTTGGATCTCAGTTCACCCATTTCTTTGGCAATCATTTTACATTTGCAAAAGGATGAATAAAAATAGCCCACAGTCTGATATGAATATCTTTGACTGTAGTATTCAACATCCCGTGCTCCTCAAGCTAATCCTCTTACTGTGATTAGCAGAAGAACAGAATGGTAAGGAGACTTATGGTAAGGACTTAAATGGGCTTTGGCCTCAACCTGGGTTCATAGCCCAGATCGGCTCCTATGCTTCTTGCGTGAGTAGCCCAAACTGAATTTCAAAATCCCCTCTAATTAAATACATTCAAAGGATTGCTAGGAAGAGAAATAAGGCATGTCAGAGAGCAAAAGAAGTTTATAGGGTGAGCACTGAGGGTGAAAAGAGCGAAATTTTTGGTGTTGGTGGTGGTGTGAGTGATACACTTACTAGAAAAACATGGCAATGTGTCTGTGCACACCGAAGAACACACCTGGGAAGCAAACCACAGTCATCTTCAGTGTCCAGGGCAAAACAGAGCTTCCAAGAGGAGGCGACACTTATCAATCAGCATCTGGATTTTAGGCCTGTTTAAAGCACAGTATGTTATGCAAGGAGAGTTACTGCAAACACCTTAAAGCTTCTGTTCACAAAATATGTTGGAGCTCAGCTCCAGTCCCATTGCTTCCCAGTTCCCTTTCAGTATTTACCTTTTACTCACTCATTGCTAGTAAGACAACACTATAAACTATTCATTATTTAGAAGGCTTTGTTTTCAGAACTCGGCATTGCGCAAGTTAGCTCTTCTGAGATTCACCTAGACCCACCTAATTAAAACTAACTAAACCCACTGACCACACACGTCACTCTTGGTAGCCAACAGCAATTTGCATGTATATGAAAATCATCTCACATGCTCTGTGGTGACACATAGCAGCTGTTTAACAATGAAGAGCTACCAGTTTCCCTATTGCCCCCCCTCTTTATCTCCTCCTTCAAGTTTATCTGCACCTTCCTACCAAAAAGTCTGTTCAGGTCTGAATGCACTGTTTCACGATCCAGATGATAATTTCATTCTGAAAACTGGTTGAAAACTATTGGATCCTGTTACAAAGCCAAATTTTCATTACTTCTTCCTAAAGCTAGCCAAGTTATGTTAAGAAGCAGAGCACTTTATTTGTTCCACCTAAGATGTTAAAAAATACGATGGAGCGATAAATTAACTTTAAGCAGCAACTTCAGCTTGGGAAACTCCATACAGTTGTACTTCAATAGTACTAGGTGGAGAAAAAAAATTAAATTGAAGAGAGGAATAAAGTACAAATGCAGTTTTATTATTAGGAACTGGAGCATCCTGCAGACAGGCAAAATGGTCTGCGTGCAGCCAGCCTCTCCTGAAATGACTATCTGATCAATATCCCTTGCTGAGAATCTCTGGACAGCTTCCTTACGCAGACCCAGACTCGCAGAGAAGCAGAGGTCCTCTATGTCTCTGGGACTACCTTTAAGCAGCCAGGCAAATTCCTGTATTTTGGTAGGATTTTAGGTTACAGGACTGCAAAATAGCCTGCAAGAACATAGATAGAAAAGCCACATTAAGCATTAAGGAATTGGCTTTGACACTTCAGGAGTCCCAACAGAACACATTTGAACAGGCGTTTTTACTAGGATTTTAAAGTTGGAGAAGTTTAATTTCAGGAAATATGTTTTAAAGGATTGCCAGCAAACTCTGTGAAGGCAGGAGGGAATCTAGGTAAGCTTGCACAATTAAGCAAGAACAGATCAACAGTTTAACACTGATGTTAATACCAGTGTCATCAGTGCCTGTAGGGACTATAAGGAAGTATTCCATTCTGCCAAACATAGCTGTTTGAGTTCATAGACAGCAAAAATGCACAGCATGGAGGAGGATGCTGCTGGTGGTGCATGAAACCATGAGATTTCAAAATAAACTAGACTTTCCAAAACAGAAGCGCACTGTGTCTGGAGTAACAGCATCCAAGTACAGCTGGAACACTATTGCCACACATCTTGTCTCCCTAAGGACCCACAAATTGGTGCAGGAATTTGAACCGGTGCATTTACCTCAAGAGCAAGTAATTGGATATTTGACACAATGTGGCAGTTTGTCAAAGTAACATGACCATAGCACAACATAGCACCAGTAAGATAAAAGGCCTCAGATACACATCACAGCAAGCTTATAAAAACTAGGAATTAAAAGGGTTTTTTTCAAGGAAGGTAACTTACCTGGCTGATTTTCCATGTAGTAGACTCCTAGAGACAAATTACAATTTAAAAAATACTTTTGAATTTGATTTTGAGCTGATTTGTTGTTTTACACTTCAAAGACCTGCATTCCTCGGGGACCATCTTTGTGTTCATACCAACTGTTGAAGACTTCCCCTTTGCCTGACCTCTGCATTCAAGCATTTCAGATATATCCAGGTGTTGACTAATGTCCCTCCCTTCTACAAATACGGGTGACTGCTGGCAGAACTCAGTCTAGTCATCTCAAAGGTTCATGCTATACTAATTTTTCACAGACACAAGAATAAACAAAACTCGATAGGTATAAATTGACATTATTTGCTGGCCTGGGGCACTTGAGGTTAGCGGGGGCACCAGAGGCCTTTTCCTGTGTGAGTAGTGAGCCCTTCTCCTCGCATGCCCCACTTTGCTGGGACATCTCCGAGCCAGGCAGTGCCCCGCGCCTGCTGGAAGTACTGTGCTTGCCACTAGCCAGGAGCACAAAGCCAAAGACAATGGGCTTGCAGGGTGCTGAAAAGATACAGCAGCTGCCGCTCCTTTTTCAATCTGCTCTAGAAAGTGATGGTCATGGATATACCGAAACAGAGAGGTGCTTGTTAACTTGATGAACACGACTGCATGAAGCTGTGGTTTTAGCCCAGTGGTATGACACTCAGGGTGAACCAATGTACCCTACTTACTTGGGTACAGAAATAAAAATCAGCTTTGGCCTTTGCAAAGAGCAGAATGAACTGAATATTATTTTTTTTTTTTCGCTTCTTGCTGAAGCACTTCCTTAAAATGAGTGGTGAACAAGCTTCCCCAGACCCCATCAACCTGCCACAGCCGTGTGCACAGCCACTTGCCAGCCAGCTGCATGTGCAGCACCCACCACATACCACCATGTTGACAACCCAACTTGCTCTTTTGTCCGGATTCATTTCCGACGTGGGGGAAACCCTCTCTGTTGGCTTTGAGCTGTGAACATTGTTTCTCAGACTTCCATTAGTACTGACATTTACACAAATTATGTATTGGAGAGAGAAAAGTTTTTCTTTTTATGATAACACAGACGTGGTTGATTTTTCTTTAAGATATGATCTAATTGTGAAAGCTGCAGTGAAAGCACAAAGAGTCTCTGATAGCTCAAAGCTGTGATGTTCATGGTGCACGTATTCAGGCACAGAAGAGATTGTCAATTTTGTGCCCCAGCACCAAAGATGAGGCACTTTGCATGGTAACAAAAGGCACAGCATGCAGTAAGATCAAAGAACAAAGAGAGAGTAAAGTGCTAATAAGAAATACCAGAGCAGCATTTCTGATGGCATATCACACCTCATTCTCTTTACGGCCATTTGTGCTGGTTTCCTATTGCCCCTTCTAGCCTGAAGAAGTGCTTGAGTTGTCTTTATGGTTCAAGAGAAATCCTGAATGCAGGTTTCAAAGATAAAGCTTTACAGAGGCCTTGGAACTTTTATAGAGGTCTACAAATGTGCTGACAAAATATATGTATATTTTGTTTCTATTTTTCTCTCCATCATCTTCTAAAAGAAGTCTTGCCACAAAATTTGTTAATGGGAATTTGTTCATGAGCTGCCCGACCATGAAGAAAGATGACTAGAAATATAATGCTGAGATAATTTGCTATATTGCCCTTCACTTTTCATATTTAGAGACTATACTGCTCAGTCCACATCTTCAGAAAGAAAAATTTACAATTTTAGTAGCATGCCTTTAAAAACTAGTTTAAACTTAAGGCTGCCCTCACCCCCCGACTCCCCCCCGCCTCCCCTCCCCCAAAACAGAGAGATACAAAAATACATTTCTGTCTTGATACTAGAATTATAGTTAAACATGTAGGGGGTAACAGGAGATGGAAACAGGAGTTATTCCACATTTCACTTCAATAGCCATCTACCCCAAAGCAGATGTGATGCACAGAAGCAGGTCTATTCTGTGTGATAATACCCTGAACCACTGAAGTTCTCCACTTCCTTTCACTGATGTTTGAGAGAAGCAGTATCATTGATACTGCGCTAAAACCAGAAATACCTAGAGCTAAATTGCAGTGATAGTGAAGGAAATCTAAGGCTGAGGAGAAGGCAGCCACTAAACAAGGGAATTGTCTTTTCAAGGTTTGTGGATGTGGATTTCAGGGATCACAGTCCAATTGTCAATAGAGAGCGCAGTCTTGCGCTACTGTCCCTGTGAACAGGCCCACTGAAAACTTCAGATGGGCTATCAAGTGTTACAGACCAGTGAGGTTTGTCAATTGCTGTGGTCCAGCTTACATTAAAAGTAGAGAATGAAAGGACTGACAGCACACAAGTGGCATGTTCTAAGCCGAGTTAAGTCTCTTTAAGTATTTGCCTCTTTTGTACTGTAAATTCTTAACTAATATGTTACATACTATGGATAAACTGAAGATCAGCTGTGATAACTGGTTTTCTCTTTAAAACTTACCCTTCGCGCTCATCACTGAGCTGCTGGTGGTGATATTTACCACTCCCAACACAATTCTGACATTCGTTAGGATTGCAATGCTGTACACGAGCCAAGCAGGTTTAAAATCTTTTCTCAGGCTACTTCCATTTCCAAAGCTTTAAAATTTCTTCTTCAGGAAAGTGGGAGCAGAGGTTTCCTCTCTCATATCTCTTTGTCAGGCTGTCACAAGCCACCACACAGTCTCTGGAGGATGCACGCATCCCAAGAATGTACTGCCAACCAACACAAAATGTTCATCCTGGGCACGGGAGGATGCATGCGAAAACACTCACAAATCTCTCCTAGTGTCTTGACCTGAGGAAGGAACTATCATTGCCATCCAGGTTCTCCAATGTACTTGCTATTATGACACTTTATAATGAAAGAAAAATTAAAAACAGATTTCCAGCAAACTAAATGTGCAACGTTGATAAATAAATCCTCATAAGTTTATCCATTAGATGAATGTTTTATTTTGACTTCGCTGAGAGTTAGCTGATTCTAGCCCCTCCTTTTGTCCCATAGAACAATTTCTACTTCTTGTCCCTCCAGGTGCTTTGTCCCATGACTCCAGCTATAAAGGTATCTACTCCAGGAAAAGACATAAAATATGGCAGAGAAGACTGGTGGTGGCTAAGGGACTCCATCCTCAATGAGCTTCCTCAACGTGCTGCCACCCCTTAGGAGCAGACTTAGTAATCACTGTCAACAGGGGTTCAGGGCGTCACATGCCGTCTGCCTCCTTGTCGTAGTTCAGCACCGATTGGGACCAGACTACGGAGTCTCTCTCTCACTCCCCTCACCCTCTGAGGTAACAGGGAGAGATAATATAAGAAAAAGGCTCGAGGTTTGAGGTAAGGATAGGGAGAGATCCTTAAAGTTACCGCTAAGGGGAAAACAGACTCGACTTGGGGAAAACTATTTGTTTATTATTAAAAACAAAGCAGGATAATGAGAAAGAGAACAAGATAACGTCCCCCACTCCTCCCTCTACCTGGGCTTAACATTATCTCTACCTCCTTCCCCCACTTCCCCGAGCGGCACCCGGGGGAAGAGGGAATGGGGGTTGCGGTCAGTTCATCACGCGTTGTTTCATGCCACTGCTTCATCATCGGGGGAAGAACTCCTCACATTCCTCCCCTGCTCCAGTGTGGGGTCCCTACCATGGGCTGCAGTCCTTCAAACTGCTCCAACATGGGTCATCTCTTCCACGGGGTGCAGTCCCTCCAGAATGGCTGCCCCAGTGGGCCCTCCACAGGCCACAGCCTCCTTCAGGCATCCGCCTGCCCCAGCGTGGGGTCCTCCACAGGCTGCAGGTGGATCTCTGCTCTTCCGTGGGCCTCCATGGGCTGCAGGGGGACAGCCTGCCTCACCATGGGCTGCACCACAGGCTGCCAGGAGCAGCATTACTCCTCCCCCTCCTTCTTCACTGACCTTGGTGTCTGCAGCCGTTCCTCTCACAAGAAATTCCTCACAACCGGCTCAGGTAGACGCCTCTCAGGTTCTCTTCACATCTCCTCTCTTCACTTCTTGCAGCCAGGTTGAGCCGAGTCAGGCCCAGTCAGCCGCTTGGCAGGAGGCCAGAGTGTGAGGCCTGCAAGGCCCACAAGGCTCGCACCTCCCCCTCTCTGCCCCTGCTCAGCTTCTTCACATCTTCTCCCTTTTTTTTTTTTTTCTGTTTTCCCCTTCTTAAATATGCTAGTGCAGAGGCACAGAGGCATTATCATGGAACATTCTGCTACCAATTGTCTCGGCCTTGGCCAGCGGCGGGTCCGCCCTAGGCCCGGCCGAGTCCACTGGACAAGGGAGAACAACTTCTAGCAGCTTCTTACAGAAACTGCCACCATAGCCCCCCTCACTAAATAAAACCAGAACACTCCCGCTGACAGATCAGCACACAGGGATGAGAGGGCTTTGCTGTGAATGGAGAGAGGAGCTGCTCTTCAGTGTAGTCAAAATACACTCGCAGCAGCAAGGCTAGGAAGCTAAGGAGTGGACATGCTTTGGGATTTCACAGCTGCCACTTCAGAGAAGAGAAGGAAGAAGAAATTACTTGCCTAAGAAAGCCCTTTTGGATTAATTTTGGAGGACAATCCCTATTTACTCCTTGATGACAGCATGTCCTGGAAAAGATCAAGGCAGAGGAGTTTAAAAACCTTCAAAAGTGAAGATCTAAGATTGAAACCCTCCAACACAATGACCCAAATACACAGTCACAGCTTTTCAACACAGGATAAAAAAGGCAAAGCAGAAATAGCAGCTTCAAAAGGAGGCCATGAACAACACTGATATCCAGAATAGACCAAAGAGACAGATCAATAGAAAAAAAGTTTTCAGCTGTCTCCAACAGTTGAAACATCCTTCGAGTAAGTTCCCAAAAATATACTTCCAAATGCGAGCAGATAAAACCGACATTAATCACAACATGGTAATCCGTGAATCCAGTATGGCTGCACTAAAGCCCTCCAGGAAAAAAAAGTAGAAAATAAGTATAGAAATGAAGCAAAGAGGATAGGGGAGAAAGACTGTGAATGTTTTGGTCTCAGGTAGAAGCATGAGGAAGGAGGGAAGCAACTGAGGCTTTTACTGCCTACACAGCTGGCATTTTGTTGTGGTTTGCTGTTTGTTTGGGTTTTTTGTTTTTTGGGGTTTTTTTAACAAAGGCAACACTTTGTTCATGCATACGTATAATACGTATGCATACGTATAATCTGGAGGTTACCCTTTCCTTCTGCTGCAAAAATTTCTACAGCTCCTGCAGAAAATCCTTCTGGACCAGCCGTTCAGTTGTGACCCTCCTAATAAGAACTATGTATAGTCCACTGACACCTGAAAAACTTTGCAAAATCATGCAGTCCACCACTGCCTTGCACAGTTTTTCCAAATGCATGCTGCAGATTCCCAGTCTGCAATACTTGCCCTTGTATTTGACTTCAAACTGGTCTCCTGTGTCCAAGGGCTGACTGAACTCTGCACACTTTCCTAAATTGTGCCTTCCCAGAGCTTGGATTCAACTACGTCCACAGTATCAGAACTCACTCAAGCCTTCATGAGCACCATTTTGAATTTCAGTGGTCAAATTTGGGGGCCGTTGTTGAGAGTTACTTTTCTGTCCGTCTGATCTCCAGCTGCTGGAAGTGCTATGAAGGAAACAGGTGTCCTACCTTGTAAGAATGGCTCCTCAGTCTTATATCAGTCAAAACCTATTCTCTGTTTTTATCTTCCTATCATATTAATTACTCTTCTGTCTGAGTTTCCATTTCCACCAGGGTATGACAGGAAGTGCTATGTAAAACTTCCACTTGCCATCTCCATTTCCAGAAAATGTCAGCACAAGGAGGCTTCTGAATACTCCATCTTCTGCTGCTCATTTCACTCCTAACACTGGATGTTTTCAGTAAATAATTGGCTGCAAGTTGCCCAGAGGAAGTCAGCTTCACACAGCATTCAAGTCCTGCCTCATCAGTGCTGGATGCAACCAGAAACTGCCATGGCACAGAGCAGAGCTCCCTGAAAGTACAATTCTCTGCGTACAGACCATGAACTTCTACAGAAGCACATTGAACCTTAAAAAAAAATCATCACAGGTTAACCTGAAGAGAGTACTACCCATTGGCTCTTACACCTCCATGGATGACATTTCAAATCAGTGAACTAGGATGGGTGGATGCTTCCCGAAGAGGTTGGTGGGGAAATGCTATCTCAGTCCTCATGCAGCATTGCCAAGAGTGAGGTGCTGCATGGGCCCCAGACAAAGCTGGGAGGAGGCAGGAGGAGTACTGATAGGTGACAGTCCAGCTGCTGAAACCTGCAATGGTGCTGGAAACCAAGATCATGAAAAAAGGACATGTTTGGCTCTGCTCTGGGGGACATATTTCTGCATACCTAGGGGCCATAAGCACGGTGAGTGGGTAGCGCATTGCTCATTGTTATCTTACTCAAGGAATTAGCTGGCTGACTCCAGAAGTCCTGAGTGTTTCTAGGACCTTCAAAATATCTCCAGGTTTTGTTTAAATTGCTACCTACCCACTGCTTTCAGCTGGCAACATTCAGAGTGATGAGGAAATTATCACAGCACCAGAAGGAAGGCAAAGACATGCCCAAGATAAAGCTGGCCTTTTAGGAAGGCCAACAAGTCAGACGTGGAAATGCCACACACAATCATTAAAACCCTTTTCATACTGTACATATTTCTTTTTTACATACACACTGGTCTAGTTAGGGAGGGGGGAAAAAGCTTTCCTTTGGTGAGGAGAGCAGCTGAGGTGAGCTTTGTTTAACAATCTCTTCTCATTGCAATGGGCTCCCTCACCTCAAGTTTTGCAGTGTTTGGACCTGCTCTTCATTAAACAAACTACCTGCAGGAATGAGCAGTGGTTCTCCTGGAGAGAAATCCTGCACAGCAAGTAGCAGAAAAGATCATAATCACAGGGCCAAATGCTGAGATACACAACAAATAAACCCCACAAGAAAAAAACCATCTGCATGCTACACACAGGTGCTTTCACCTGCAAGACACATGCTTGGCCATTTAGAAGGGACAGAGCAACTCCTTTCTTTTCCATGGCTTTCTACCATCATGCATCTTATGGAGTCCAGAGCCCAAAACCTCTGTCTAATTCCCTTAATCTGATTTAATTGACGATGAGCATTTTTTTAAATAATAGATGGGATTGTATTTATGGGAGGCAGCACCTGCTCCATCGGCCCTGTCCCTCTATAACTGCAATGCTGATTCATGGAGGCCAACACCAAGAGGAGAAATCTGGGTATGCATTCGGAGGAGCAGTTGTCAGCTTTTGCACAGCACTTCGCTGTTCACAGTGCTGCCCCACGTGTCTCTGCAGATCAGTATGTACCTAAACTCCTCCTGCCTTCAGGGAAATAGAGGGGAGGACAAGCAAAAAAGCATAATGACTTCTGCAGGTCACACAGTAATGAGTAACAGAGCTAGGAACTGTAAATATTATGATTTTTACTCAACAAAATGTCAGTTATGCTCTCTTTGCTGCCAGCGGACGTTGGAGGAGCCCTGGCTTGAAACACTCCACCGCAGAGCAGTTACACCGAGAGCAGCTGCAATGTTTTGTTGGTCACTGGTGACAGCACTTGTGCTGGAGCGGTCCAGTCGCTCCCAAAAAGCACCAGGGAGTCCTGCCCTAGCTGGAGGAGGAATAACCTGAGCATTATCACTTGGTTTCCTGGGACTCTTGTAAATGAGGCAAGCATCATTAACGCTGCTTTACGAGCAGCAGTGTTTCTTGCCCAAGGTTACAAGTGTCCCATGAGGAAAGAGCAAATAACATAATTTAACTTCACCAACCCCTACGAACCACTGCACTGGAGTACAACCTTCATGAAATCTTGCAGTAACTTCATGTTCCTGTTAAAGCCCTAACAGTCATGTAGGTAGTCATGGGAGGGTCTCAGGCCATGGGGACTTTGAGTGAGCCCACAGGTCAGAAGGGCACCCCACAGCCCACCAGAACAGAGCCTGGGGGGGAAAGCTCACGTCCCAGGGCTCTGCGCACACCGTAGATGCTCAAAAATGTTCAAAATGAGCACCTCCTGTTTCCTTCCATCCCCAGCAGAAACTTCCCTCAAATCTTTTTCCTGTCATTGCTCAGGCCAAAGACAGGACAGTAAACATGCTCCAAAAGCAAGCAACAGCTGCCTGCGTTTTGGATACAGAAGGGTTACCTCCTTCTCCTGTCATGGGCCTGGGCACAAGAGGGGTGTGGGAGGACAAGCCCAGTGTGCAAGAACACCTCTGCATCATTTCTCAGAACGGGAAGACTGTGAGTAAAAGCAGCGATTCGCTCCTCAGCCTCCTAACGCTGAAAAATGTACATAGTACACAGGCATTGGTTCATGGAGCTTGGGTTTATTAGGCAAAAAATCTCAAGATCTGGAAACTGGCTACTAAAAAACCAACCTAGGCACTGAAATACTGCATTTCTCCCCTCAAATACAGTATGAAAGCCAAGCAGGGAAGACACACGAGCGCAGCAGATCTCCCAGGAGCAAGGCTAATAAACAGCAACCAGAGACTTCTCTGTCACGGCAAGGAAGACTGAAAACTAGAGAAACATATCTCAAGTGATTCATAAGGTTAAATAAAAAAGTGATAGCACTGGGAGAAAGAATACAAGAAGAGTTTTTCTGAAATTCCTGGATTGTTTGTAGTAGGGTTAAGATATCAAAACTGCTGCAAACTTGGATTGCATGGGACAGATAAGAGCACTACAGGGCCTCAGTATTGCTGTTTCTGGGTACATGGCATCAGATGGAAAGCATCCTCTCTGTGGGAAAATGTATGCATAAAAACACAGCTTGTTGTATAACTCAGCTTTGGACATACATAAACATAGACACATTTTTTAAAAGAAAACCTCATCCCCATTGCCACCACTGTATGCATCTGTATATATTTTCTGCTGAGGCAGTATGAATGTACAGAAAATGAGTGAAACACTCTAGATGCACATATAAACCCACACACCTGGGGAGCGTGGGCAACACCGAATATGTGTTTAAGTACTGAAAACCACTTCCAAAGGTTATTTCTTCGGAATATTGTGGTGGCTTGCATTAGTGATTCAGTGAGATGCTAATACTGCTTAGCATCTGGCTCCATTTCAGATATAACATTGACACAGACAAAAAGTTAAAAAAAAAAAAGTATGAAGTTTGTACCTTTTTTTTTCAATCCAGGCTCAAAGAACCTGTCAATCACGACTGTGAATAGCATAAAAGCAAAACTAATGCCACAATAATTTTCCAGTCCCCGGAAGAGGAAAAACACGCATACATAGTTGCATCTTGATATGAAACAATGTGAATATTTCAGCTGTCTCAGTGAGACACCCAATTCAGCCCCCTCAGCTCTGTGGTACCCAGGCTCTACACAGTGTTCCTCACAGCTTTTGCTTAAAAAAATACCACTCTATCCACATCCTAGCACCTTCCTGTCCCAAGCTTTAGTTTATATTTGTAGAAAATATTTAAGTAGTGGCTTTGAACAGTAGTTACTAAGGATCACCTTTCAGAAGTCTGGGGTGACAGCTCAGGTAAAATCACTGTGTCTCATGTGCCCTGCTCAGCAGAGAGCACCTGGGAATCCTTTGTGTGATGCTGCTCAGGGCTGGGAGCAGCCTCCGGTCCTGCCACAGCAGCAGGGTGAAACCACCACCCTGGTTTCCAGCCAAATGCCTGCTAAACAACAGCAAACGCCACTGCTTAGGTCGCTGAGAAACCAGAGTGCCTCATGATTCTTTCAGGCTGTAAAAGCAGCATCAGGAGAGGTTTATGCTTTCCTCAAGAGGGCTCTCCAGCTCAGTTTATATAAACAGCTTGCCAGTTTTACAAAATCAGAAAGGAAAAAGAAAAAAAGACAACAAACCAAAACAAGAGAGACAATACCTGTTGTAACTCCATCTACTGTAAGACATGGTCTTGTTGCTGCCAACACCATCCATCTCTGGCTCGGCTACACCACTTCCAGCATCACTTGCCTCTCACAGGCTCCGGCTGCCAGGTTTGGAAGTAAAACACCTGCCTGAAGACAGGCCCACCATGGGGATGCAGATGGACGCCTCCAGCCTTGTCTGGCAGGACCAAAATTTCACCGCTGAGCAGCAGCTTCACATTGAGCTCTCGACGCACGGAGCAAACCACTGCCCACACTGGGGAGGGAGGGATGAAGGGAGGGGGAGGCTCCTGGGGTGTCTGCCAAGGAGATCAGTGGTGGGATGCTCTCAGCCACCCAAGAGACACAAAGGCGCTCAGGTAATAAACTGGAGCAAGGGTGCTAAGCTGCTTAAGAGCTACTCAGCGAAGCTGTGCTCAGGAGCAGCTTGCACACCTCCTGCTCCACCACACGCGCTTTATTTATTTATTTATTCTGGTTGCCACAGATACGGTTCCATCACTCTGACATCAGCCGTCTCTCACCCCAGCGTGGGTCCCTGGGTCTCACCAATGTGACGCTGCAGGCAGACAATGATCACATCCCCTGTGTGCAGGGGCAGCGCTGGGAGCCAGCCGTGGTCAAGTGGCTCCGCAGGATCACTTCCCCACGGGGAACACAGCCCCACCACACTGCCTACCGCAGCCCCTGCATCCAGGTCGGTTTGCAGACTTCTCCAGGGGTGTGTCAGAGTATGACAAAATTGCTTTGCATACCCCATTTCAGTTAATGGTTTTGCACAGCACACAGCTCCACTTTGCCCCAGAGCCGGGGGTCAGTGTGGCATCCGTCGAGCCTGGACGTGACTTGCTGAGCACAGGTCTCAGGCGTAGGACCAAGATCCAAGCCATGCTTTGTGGCTTCCACCTGTGTTTCCCCAGTGGGGACCAGCAAGGCTCAGTGTTGGGCCTGTGCCGAGGACCTGTGGGTCTCTTGCAGGGGAGTTTCTCATTTCTGGCAGCTGCAAGCAGCGCAGGGTCTGCTCTACTCCCAGTTGCCCCATCCATGCCTGTGCACTGATGGGAATCAGATATTGCTTGCTCACTGAGTGTTTTCTGATAAGTTCTCACTACAAGGGGACTGTGAGACAGTAGTTCAAACTGAACCACTTTACAAAAAAAAACCCAAAACACAAAAAAGAAAAAAAACAACAACTTTCAAGTCTGCTTGTGATTTTCCTTTCAGGGGAAGAAAAAAAAGAGTTCAGCAGAACTTGGACAGCATCTCTGCATTTTCAAGATGCTTTATTGAACAAGTCTGCCTTCAAACAGTGTAGTGGTTTCTTGCATCTCCTCTTAAAATCTTTGCTTGCCATCAGTTTCCCAGTGCCACATATTTGTGGAGTTTGGTTGTCAAGATGCACAGCTGTGCAATGACAGGCACACTGAGACAGCTGGATCATGATCCTCTGGATGGGGCACCCTTCATAGCTCCTACCAAAAAGTTTGGTTTGGGTGGCCGATCTCAAAAGCAAGCCTTAGAGATGATGCTCAGTAGACATGATCAGGATGAGGATGATGTCTGCAGGGTTAGGTGCAGGCAGGCAGAGGTTTTTCTCTCCAGAAGCTGCTTCAGAGCTGCCCAGACATCACTGTGCACAACTGTGCTCAGGACATTGCATCCCACTCACGGCCCCAGGGCACCACACTCTGCCCTGTGCTTCCTTCTTGATGTCAGGAGTTGCAGCTTCGCAATGCCCCATGACACCACGGGTGCAAGGAGCTGCTAAGAGATTTGACTATACCTTGGCCAAGAGAGGTCCTACCAGAAGCAGTGCCAGGCCAGCACAGTCAGCCCCTGGGCTGATCCGGGATGTCTACGCACACACGGAGGGGATAGGGGGACCACTTTCAAACCACTCCAAGGCAGCCTCAGCTCTTTGGCGCACGTTAGCGTCTCCTGGCCCCTTCCCTCACTGCAAGGCCAGCCAGGTGCCCAGCTCTGCTCTTAAAAGCCAGTCCCAGCTCTTAAGGATAAGATCTCCTGGTAGAAATGACTAAAAAACCTAAACATACATAGCTAAGAACTGGAAGCAACTTGGATTAATCAGGGCCAGTCCCTCATCTCACAAATGTATCTGATGAGTGGTCTCAGGCTGAAGCTGCAGAGGCTGGTAGTGAAGAGCTGCCAGAAGCTCCTAGAGCTCCAGAAGGTAGATGAAGCTCCCAGAGCTCCACCCTGCAGTCAGCCAGAGACCTTCCTGTTTCTAGCTCAAAGGTATTCATGGACATTTGATATCCACTTTGTCTTTCACCTTTCATTACCTTTAGTTCAAGTTAAGTCCCCTTCTCTTGAATACCTGCCATCAATCTTTTCATTTCCAGTCTTTATTTTGGGAGGGTGAACGGGCCAAACCCTTAATTCCTTCATGTCATGATAGGTAGAACCAGCCTAAGAGATTTTTTCATGTACCAGTTTTAATCTAAATCAAATCTTCTCTGAGTATGGGTGATATTTGGCTAGACTTCTTTCAAACAAGCCAACATCATCCCAGTTTCCTTAAAATGGCACTTAAGTTGCCCGAGCCTGAGCCTTGTTCCTCATAACTGTGAGTTTATCATCCCAACTCTTGCTACAGATGCTGTTGTTGATGTTACATATAGACAGCGCGCTCCCATTTATTTAATTTGTAACCCGGATCGACTGACCTGGCTGAAACAAACAGTCTGGAAAGCAGAGAATTAGTCACAGTCCACCTCCTCCACCTACCTGCATCTGCTCACTGCTGTGCTTATGCTAAGAAAATTGTAAATTGGTAAACTGAAATCTGACCATTTACTGGGTTGTTGGATTACTCAGGCCAACACATTTTCCACACTGGAGCAGCTGAAAATCACCCTGATGAGTCCCTGCATCCCACAGAAGCCTCCCTCAGAAACAAATCCTTCAAGGTGCATCAATAAGAGCAAGGAGCACACGTTAGCTGCCAGACCACAAACTCTCCTCTCTACAGGCCTCACCCAAGGCATAACTCGCTGGCATCCTGGGCTCCTTCTCACTCATCCTGGAACAGAGCATTGAGCAGGAGAACGTTAACTGTGGCAGCTCATGCTGAGACACGGGGAAACGCAGCGGCGTTACTCATCCCAGCAGCCTTGTTCCCTTATACTGTTGTCGGAAATGAAAACTGTACTGGCACACTGGCAGGTGGTTTGCAAAGGTTTTGTGTTGACCCTGCTGAACCCTATGGCAAATACAGCCTGTCCGCATGGGTAACACATCAAAAACCAAAATCCACATCTAAGCTCCATATACAAATAGAGTATCATCTTGGCAGGGCAGAACTTTGAGAACTTGCCTGTGCCAGCCTCAGGAGATGCCTCTATGCACATCCTCAGAGAAGAGGTGCTCGAGAGATGCTCAAGAGTAAAAACAAGTGCAACTTCTCCTCCCCTCTGCTGCAGGTGAACATCAGTTTGAGACTCCTCAGAAAAATATTCTAGGTGGCAGTTTAGCTGCCTAGGACACAAGTGTCTCACTGCTTCCTGCCCGTGGATGGCAAGCTCCTGGGATGCAAAAACCTCCCAACTCTTCCTCTCAGGAGTTTCTGAACTCCTGTGTCACTACTTCAAAAAAATGTTAATGACTTTGACAGTAAAACCTTAGTCTGTCATTAACTGTGAGTATCTACAGCTCCTACTGGGCTGTGGCTTTTTTCTGCAAGTCTCCTGGCTCCAATTCTGCCATCTGACCCCACAACTTGCATTGCTGACAATATTACTTTAAATCTTAAGTTTTCCAAACAGCTTTGATGGGAAAGCCAGGGCATTCATAAGCTTGTGCAAGGTGAAGAGACATAAATCAGATCGACACTGGAATTCAGTCAGAAAGAGAAATGTTTTTTCTTGCCATTTGCTTTGCTCTGCTGCCAGTGCCTCAAGGCGAGTGTCACCCTGTGTTTGTGCGTGGGTACATCTACAGTCATCCGAAACAAGCTACATCTGCTCCCTGTTTCAAGAGATTCCCTCTGACCACTGCAAACATGGGGGCGTCTCAAAGCAGATGTGTTAAATCTAGGGAGAGAAAGGTGGCTAGACTTCTGGATTACAGCATGTTAATGTTGGAGCAATAATAAAATTTAAGTTCTTCCTGCCAAGCATTGGAGAGCTGCCCCACAGAGCGACCATCCCAGTGTCAGCTGGGGGAAAGGTTGGAACCAAGCACTGAGAAAGCACAAAAGCCTTCATTTTTTTTCAGATATTTAGTATATGGCAAATGACCTTACTACCCAAATAAATGTGATCTGAAATATTGGGTTAAGCTGCTGAAATACCACAGAAATTAAACTGGCAGCAGCGCTGAAGCAGACAGGCTGTTCCTGCATTTTCATGCTGGCACGTACCTTGCTGCAAACAAGTGACGTGTACCTGCTGAGTCACTGGATGGTGCCTGGTGTGTTTAACAGTGGAAAGTCAAAAAGACGACATAGAACAACTGTAGATCAGGCATTCTGGAAATACTCTGGGGTCTAAGTGTACATTTTTGGCATTTCCAGAAAGTAGTTTTTCCAGTAAAACATCATGTTCTCAACCAACCATCTGTCCCATCATCAGGTGTCTGTGGCTGCAGAATCTGCCCCTTCCTTACAGCCCAGCCTGAGTCTGGAGGTGAGCTCTGGAGAAGGACAGACAAGTCTCTGCATCTCTCCAGCCAGGAAGATGTTGGCCAGAGCAGACTACGGCATTTGCTTTCCTGCTCCAAAAACCCCACACCAGCGCGGGTGTGCTCAGTGAATGAGTCACCAGGATCTCCCTTCGTATCAGATGGGGCTCAAAGCTGCACCTGTCATCACTGCTCAGGCTGTTTTCTAGCCACAGCCATGAAAAGTTCCTCAATGAGATTACAAGTCCTTCAGTAGTGCTTACGCAAGCAAGGATTTCTCCAAGCCCTTTAGGCTGCTGCCTGGAGGGGACGATGCTCCTTGGTCTGAGGGCTGTGCCCTGTGATGGGGACCTGTGCTGGGGGCAGAGGGCACTACTGTCCTCTTCTCCCACTGTTTTGACAAAAAAAAACTTGTCCCCTCCTCCTCCCCAGGGGCTGCCTGTGTTCAACCTCATGGCTGGCCAATCTCCAGGTGACGGAGAGGCAAGGCGAGGCGAGGAGACTCCAAGCCACAGGCAGAGGATATCCAGCCTTCTAAGCACCATCGTAAGAAAATCACCGCAGCGTGCTTTGAGCCACCCACTGCCTCCAGCATGCTGCCGGGGCAGTGTGTCAGGGTGATGTTCATGAGATACCAGCAGGAGACTATTGCAACCCGGCATGCATGTCCGCTTCAGAGACACTCAGGCTGACTTGAACAAAACATTCATATTGTCCTTCAATAACCAGACAGATTTTAGGGCAGCAACAAGAAAACCTCAAGGAAAAACAGTTATAAACGCTTTGATACCTGAACAAACATCCCTGCATCCCCCTGCAGAATAAATATCTGGACCTCACTTAGGGTTTAAATGCGCCCCTGGGTGAGGTCCATAAAGCAAGTCAGCAGAGCCTCAAAGCTACTCACATCCACTCTGGACAGATTTAGGAATTAAGAGCCTCAATCATTTGTCAGCACCACTTGCTGTTCCTGCAGCTAAGGTACTTGGCCAGTAGCAACACGAGATGCTACATGTGTCCATGGGTGCAGGGGCAGCACCACAGAGCTTGCCTCCTCACGTGGGGCTTCCTGCCTTAAAAGAAGCACAAGATGCCTGCAAGACAACACTACACAATTTTACAAAAAAAAAACAAAGGCAAAAAAAGGCAAAGCCAGGATGCGAGGTACATTATTTCCTGCCACAGCAGAAGAAAACAGCCATAAAAGCATCTGTGCTGCTGGAGAGCAGCTAGCTGTAATGAGGAGACACCCATACCAATGGGATGAGCAATGGAGAGTCCAGGCCACCTAACATCTGTGCCAGGGACTAATAAGCCAGTGTGTTGTATAATATAATATTTTATACTGGGGAGTTGGGGAAGGAGGAATGCTGCTGTTTGTTTTTCCACATGCCCTCATATTATCCTACCACAGTAAAGCTCATGAAAGTTGGGCTTAACAATTTTGCCTGCAAAGAGGGTATTTACATCCTTCAGAGTGTCTAGCATATTTCTGTATTTCATCTTACTTTCAAAGGATAATGCAGCTTCTAAAAATAAAAGTCATTATAATTTTACTTTGCTCCCAGTATAATAAACAACTTCATCCGTCAGTCTCCAAGCACTTTACAAAGAAGCCAGCATCGCTATTTACGTCTTACAGAAAGGAAACTGAAACTGAAACTTTCCCAACAGCAACCAAGACACCAGGTGGCCATACACATCCTGCTCACAGTCTCCCAAGTCCCTCAAGCACCCTGCGCATTGCAACGCCCCTGCGTCCTTCACATGCGCAGGACAACACCGACCCTCTCCTAGCTCTTGCCTGGGAGAGTTTAGAAACCAGTCATCCTTCCTGGGGGCCATGCAATATGTGCTTGTTTCAAAGTCCCTCTCTTTACAAACACAAGGAACCAGCACTGTGCTCATAAGAGCTCCATTTCTTTCTTCCTTTGAGCAATTAGAAAATACTATATTTATTTACTATGTGTAATACATATCTGCTATATTTACTCTATAGAAAATACTATAATTCCTAAATATAATTCCAGAGAAAGTCCAGAACAGCATGGGTGCTGATCTGTATTTTTTAGCATGCTCTGTCTTCCTCATAGAGCATATTACTGAAAGGACTGCATGCTAGTTTCATCCATTTGTACAGTTTTAATTGCTAGGGCAATCTCTTAGTAGCTCATTAGCTCTTTTCATCCCCTGCTTGTCTCCATAATATTTGCTAACTTCCCACATGTACAGAAATTGTACATACGACTTGAGATTGTGCAGATGGGTGGTTATGGTGGCCTTCAGCAAAGTATTGCTCTATTAATTAATACAAATTAAAAAATGAAATATAACAATTGTTTTGACTGGTCAGAACTTCCCTTGAGTTAGAGAAGGTACAAAGCAGTTCTGGATGCTGATGCTACATTCAATCATGTCCCCCTCCTTTGAGGCACCAGCAACTCCCCAATGTTTACCTCAGTCCGCAGCAGCTCGTGTTAGCCCCAGAGCCCCTAAGGAGGCAGCTCACAGCTCTGCTCTTCTGGAAAAGCACAGAAAAATTTGACACAGTGCATCAGTCCAGTCTGGTGCTTGCTGCATACAGGCTTTGCATTCCAAAAAAATCTTGTTTCTGTTACTTAGGAGGCCCTAATGCTGCTCAGTTGTACCTGAGCTCACTATATGAGAAGGCAGCACTCCACTCATGTAGATCTTATCGTTCATATTGACCAGCTAATAATAGAGATATAAAAGTTATTTTAAAAAGCAGGGAGGAGAGAGCAAAAAAATGGTATAAGAGAGGGCGCAGGAGAGGCAGAGTGGAAAGGTGCATAACTGCAGCAGGCAGCAACACAGAAAGAAGCCGGGCGAGCAATATATGACCCCAAAACACCGCTCAAGTCCAGCAGCTGTATCAGTCCCTTCAGCTCCAGACACAGGCTGCTAAGAAATCATCCTTGAGTTTTAGAGAACTGAAAGAGGGGTTGAAGTTACCTTTGCTCTTTATTTTTAAAGAGAGAGAGAGAGAGGGAGGGCGGGAGGGAGGGAAAGAGGGAGAGAGAGAGGGACATAATTAGCTCAATTCTAGTCCCCATCTGGTGGAGGATTTTTATATTGCAGTCACAGTCATGCCTCTGGACCAGCATCCTCATATCTGTGAAAGAAGCTCCTAGCTTTACCAACAGAAATTTAGGTTCAACAAAAACAGGATGGCTTTTTTGAAATGTGTACTTTTTTGAGAAACTTGGATAAAACAGTGACTGTGCCTACAGTAATCCACATCACCTGCAATGAACAGACGTAAAAATCTAAGTATCAGAAAAGATTGATGACTTCATTGCAGCTAGGTGAAGCACACAGCCCTGATACATTCAGCTGCTGTCTGCACACATTTTATTACGTGGCACAGGCAGATGGGTGCTGCTCCTGGCTGACCCCTGCCAAGCACAGGGCCCAGTTCCTCACTCCGCAGGTGCTAAGCCCTTCCCCAGCAACCTCCCAGCCAGCTTGTGCACACCACCTGCGAGAAAAATTAAACCAGATAACGTCCTCGCTGCTAGGACTCAGCTCCAAATGGGGAGGCAGATGAGCACAGATGATGTCCCATAGCAATAGTGAGGTGAAGACCGAAGGATGGTTTCCAGCAAGGGGAGCATGCCAGCTCCCAGCACTGCCTGCCTCCACTATGCAAGATTCGACAGTGCAGAGCACCCTTCAAACCTCAGGCTCCTGCAGGAGTGACGGCATTGCTCCCGGTACAGAATCAGGCCTTACAGCCAAAAGCTGTTTTAAATCCCTGTTCTGCACTGTACATGTCGTTCCCCCAACTATTCCTTCATGGTTCCTGGCAGCTTTGGCATTCAGAAGCAAACTGTTGATGCCTCCTTTGGTTGCATCCTCAGATGCAACTGCTGATGCTTCTGTGGACTTCTGTAACTGCCACAGGCAGCAGAGAATTATATAGCCAGGCAGCCCTGTCCTTCAAGCAATGCAATAATGAGGACTGTCACTGACTGGCTTCTAAAATAGCAATTTTTAAGTAACCATGCATCTTGCTAGAGAGGAAACTCAGCACCAGGACCAATAAAGCAGGACTTTTTAGGTTTGAATATGAGAAGAAAGTAACAAGTTATATCTAACTTACCCTTTTAAAAATGAATTTTGAAAGCTTTCAAAATAAGTTAATGTTATTTAAATGTCATAGGAAACTGTGATTACTTTAGAACAGTGGAACCCAAAGTACATAAAAATATCAAAAAGTTCATTTGAGATTTTACAATGAAATCCAGGCAGACACATGCCCATAGGCCCACATACTTCAGGCTGCCCCCTCCGCTAGGGAAGCGGGAGCTTTGTCACCTCAGTGTAGTGGCACGAGCCAAAGATGAGGTGGCTACCACACCTCAAACAAATGCTGTCTTCAGGAGTGCTGACAAGAAGTACCCATAAAGCTCCACGTGGCTGTCAGCCCTACCACATCTCAGAGGATTTTATAGAAAACAATGACAGATTTAATGCTGGGAAATGCATACACCTCAATTACTCTTCCTGGCTTTTTAATATAATTATAAAATGAATAACATAATTTCCAGACATGGAAAGAAGTCACTTGATCCTGCTCTGGCTGAGAAGGGCTTTGAACTGCAGAATCCTTCCCTATAAAACCACAGCAGAGATTTGCTCCTGTGCAGGATGTTGATTTCAGAGGACTACTATCTGGGTATTAAAGAAGCAGAACCTTTTGTCAGGTTATCAGTTGGAAACTAAACTGAAAGCCTCATAATGTATTGACTTCCCATTCGTTAAAGACCAAAGCACCTTGTCCTTGTACCACACACAAGGTACAACGCCCGTTTCATCGTTCACCTAAAAAATCTAAACGTGAGCTGCAAACCATCACCATTCATCTCCTTGTCCCCCTGCTTGACAAGCTGCTTCTTGCCAATAAACAACCAACTTCTCTGTGGAGGGAAGTAGCACTTAACAGACTCAAAAATATAATGAAGGTACCCAGTTAGCCCCATAAAACACATTGGTTACACAAGCCACTGCTCCTAGTTACTAGTTTACCCTTTCTGGATCTCTGATGAACTTGAACGAGCAATGCAAGCCTGGCATGCCCTGGGCAGCCACCACAGTCTGGTGCAACTACATCCTTCCTGGTGTGCATCAGTGCAAACCCAACAGCAGGGTCTGGCACGGGCGCTCTGCTCAGCTGAAGCCATAAACTGCTTTAACTGAAAACTCCAGTTTTAAAAGTTCTCTCAAGAATGTTCTTTAGGGGGCAGGCAGACTTCACATTGAGGTCTCGAGAGCGCTGCGAGACCTCCAGCCATCGCCTGTGATCAGCTGAGGGAAGTGTGCACTTCACAGCTCAGGCTGCAGGTCAGGTTCAGTTACAACAGGCTGGGTGTACGATCGCACGTACAGAACCAAAGGTAATGCATGGTGGGTGCTTGTCACAGTCCAGGTAGAAGTGGTTTGATAGGTTAGACCCTGATATGCATCTGGAGTTATTCCAGTTTGGGTTCAGAGCAGCTGCGTTATTCACTACAGCCAGCATCTTTCATCCCAAAGACACCTCTCCGGGACATCAGTTATAATGATATTCTCATCTATTTTCCCAGAAGTATCAAAATGAGAATCACCAGCAATTTGCCTCACAGATGTAAGATTTGAGCATATGTTAGATATTATCATTCTTACTGCCATCAGATCAGGTGGGAGATTTTTTTTCTTTGTCAAGCTGAGTTCTTGCTTCATAGTACCAACCTTTTTTGAACGCTGGTCTTCTGTAAAAATCATAGGACAGGTAAAGTTGAAAGGTGTATCTGGAGATCTGTTTTTTTCAACTTTCTGCTCAAACTATGAGGTCAGTCAGGTGTATGCTGCGATGGGTTAAAAACCTGCTGGATGGCCGAGCCCAGAGAGTTGTGGTGAATGGACTTAAATCCAGTTGGTGGCCGGTGACAAGTGGTGTTCCCTAGGGCTCACTGCTGGGGACAGTTCTGTTTAATATCTTTATCAGTGATCTGGATGAGAGGATTGAATGCTGCCTCAGTAAGTTTCAAGACAATGCCAAGTTGGGCAGGAGTGTTGATCTTCTTGAGTGTCAATCTGCAGAGGGATCTGGACAAGCTGGACTGATGGGCCAAGGTGAACTGTATGAAGTTCAACAAGGCCAAGTGCCAGGTCCTGCACTTTGGTCACAACAACCCCATGCAAGGCTACAGGCTTGGAGAAGAGTGGCTGGAAAGCTCCCCAGCGGAAAGGGACCTGGGGATGCTGGTAGACAGCTGGCTGAATATGAGCCAGCAGTGTGCCCAGGTGGCCAAGAAGGCCAACAGCCTTCTGGCTTGCATCAGGAACAGTGTGGCCAGCAGGAGTAGGGAAGTGATTGTGCCCCTGTACTCAGCACTGGTGACGCTGCACCTTGAATATTGTGTGCATTTTTGGTCCCCTCAGTACAAGAAAGACATTGAGTTGCTGAAGCGTGTCCAGAGAAGGGCAACAAAGCTGGTGAGGGGTCTGGAGAACAGCTGAGGGAACTGGGATTGTTTAGTTTAGAGAAGAGGAGGCTGAGGGGAGACCTCATCCCTGTCTACAACTACTTGAAAGGAGGTTGTAGTGAGGTGGGTGTTGGGCTTTTCTCCCAAATAACTTGTGGTAGGACGAGAGGAAATGGCCTCAAGTTGCATTAGGAGAGATGTAGGTTGGATATTAGGAAACACTTCTTTACTGAAAGACTGGTCAGGCACTGGAACAGGCTGCCCAAGGAAGTGCTGGAGTCACCATCCCGGGAGTTGTTCAAGGAACGTGTAGATGTGGCACTTCAGGACATGGTTTGGTAGGCATGGTGATGTTGACAGTTGGACTTAATGATCTTGGAGGTCTCTTCCAGCCTTAAGATTCTATGATTCTGTGGTTCAAGACTGAGGCAATGAAGGCACTAAGTACCTCAGCCATATCTGTGTCTACCGTCACTAAATCACTCACCCCATTCAGGAACAGTCCCCCATTTCCCTTGCTCAGCAAGTCATACATAAGAAGTCAGAGGAGAATAATCTCCAATATATTAATTAGTAAATAGTCTGAAGGAGTGAGTCAGATTCATTCCTAGCAACATGAAGAAGTCAAATAGTAGTTGCTAAGGGTTTGGTCTGGTGCTACAAGTGGGAAACAGGTGTGTATTCACTATTTGCATATCCAGAGCCCTCCAAAGACATCAGAAATCATACTACTGGGAAGAAGTGATCACAGAGCAGCTCCTGGCAGCAACGATGGAGCCCAGGCCTTAGAATCTGGCCATGGCAGATGCCACCCAGACACCTTACAAAACTAACAAAATGGGGCATTAGAGTCTGGCAGATGTTGATAGTATTGTTCAGGTGACTACTGTAATGAGGATTCGAATGATCGCAAGTTGGTTGTTCAAAAGAAAGACAGCCAAGATACATCTCGCTTCCTTTTAATTACAAAAAAAAAGATCAAGAAGTTAGGAAGACTAGTTCAGAAGGGCAACTGGATTAGAGAGGTGAGTGACGTTAGCATGCAACTTGCACATGAAGATCCACAAGACAAAAGAAGTACCACCAAAACATTTAGAATTCATGAGGTATTCTCCCTCCCATTTCCCAACAGTACAACTGGATGAAGCCCTCAGAATAACCATAACTCAGCCTTTCAAGTGAGTAAGTAGAAGAGGTATCAGCTCATATTGCCAGTGTGGTACTTTATACTTGCATTAAGGCACTTGATTATTTTGTAAATAATAAAAACAGCTTGAGACACAGAATGGCTTAGTCTCATGAGGAAAGAGATATGACAAAATGCCTTTTATGGCAAGACAAAAACCCAGCAGTTCAGGAATATGACATTCTCCCAGGAGGCAACAAAGGACAGGTATATTTTACAGCTTGCAGGAGAAACATTAGAGCACACATGAACTTTTACTGCTTAAAAGTCACAGCAGGTGTTGCCTGAAAGTTGTAGGAAGGAGAAAAGCATTAGGACTTTGTTTCACTTTCAAAGGTAAGCACCGTGTTTGAGAGATTTCCCTGCTCCTCAGGGAAATGCCAGGACTGGTGCTTAGACGAGAGGGACTACATTTTTCTGAGGCTAGTAGTGATCCTCACTTAGACGGATTATTTAGCTGAGCACAAAATGTTTACACAACTTTCTGACTGCAAATTGTACATGTTACTAATGATATACAAACATTACTTGGTTTGTCTCCTGTATTTGTATTACTTTTTAATTAACATGTATTTAATGTTTTAGATCGCAAGCATCCTTCCTGCTTTACACGCAAATTTCTTCAGGACCACTATTTATAAATCATTGTTTTTTCCCTAGCTACTGGCCATCCGGATTTTACAGAGTTCACAGAACAAAATACTCTGAAATAGCACTGACGCATGGCCCCGTTTAATTATAGATTAACGGCTTTGTTATGGTTCTCATACTTCATTCCTACTCCGCTTGTAAAAATAAGAACTCTGTACAAGGGTCCTGGTAAAAGCAGCGCTTCAAAGCCCTTTGAGCACACACGGACGCCTACCAGCAGTGACATCTTGTGGTTGTCAATAAAACATTTTCCTGTGCATTTCAACAGTAGACTTTATTGCAGAACCACCCTTGGGCCGAGCAGTCCGGTGGCAGCACCCCTGTACCCCCAGAGCCACCGGGAAGCCTTTTCCCAGAGCACAGTGTGTGAACACTGAGGAGCTGCCACAGCTTCAGCTGAACTTCCCCTGGCCCTTGTCAGCAGTTTTCTTCAGCCATTTTCCCCTCCTTACACCTCCACCTTCACTCCATATGGCTCTTACCACCATTCTTCTTATTCCACCTTTCATCCTCCGCTCAGCAGTGGCTTCCCTGTGTAAGGCTACTGCTGTATAAATAAATAATCATGGCACAGAGATAATCTCCCATTTACACCTAACAGACCCTTGAAGAAGGGTCTGAAGACACTTGTCAGAGTGCTTGCCTGCCCTATGCAGATTACAGCTTTTTACAGTGAGGACAAACTTAGGTTTGCATGGTGGACTGGATACATGGTCCCAGATAGGTCTCACTACAAATTAATGAGTACCAAATATTGTGTATCTTACCACAGTTCACAGGATCCAGTTTAAAAAGCAGCTGAACAGACTAGTATTTGCTTTCCAGCAACAAGACGATGCATTTAGTTCTGCGTACTACTTGCTGGCTGGCTCAGGAACATTACTAATTCTATTACACATGTTAATGCAATTTAGCATTTGTGTGAGATATCATCTGCCCTTTATATTTAATCCACAAAAATCTCTCAAACTCTCCAAAATAACTGCAGTCTTAAATCTATTAGCACACCTATGAAAGCAAGCATAGCACACACTCACAGTGTGGTTTCTGGGTATTATGCTCTCCTTGTAGTTTAATCCATTGCCTTTTCCACATCTGCTGCTTCTCATTTAAAGCTCTTTACCTTCCCAGCTAAAGGCTACTAAGGCAGTCCTACCCATCCTCACTTCTGTACCGAAGGTGTTGCACGCAACTGTTTCTGTGGTCAGAGCTCTACGAGGATATCTGAATATTGGGAACATTCATATGTTTTCTGGCCTTACACCATGCGCCACACAACACAGGGATTAAGACCTTGAACATACTTCTACTTACTCCCACTTAAAACCCCGCAGCTGCTTCAAGCCTGGAAATTTGACTGGAACCAGGTAAGCATGGCAGAAGAGCCGTATTTACAAAGCAGTAAGCACTGCATTTGCCATTTGGGATGCTCTGAGCAAGAGCCCATCTTAAGAATTCTAAGCCTTCAGGTTTTGGCAAAGACTGCCGTGCTTCAGTGGGTCAGCCGAGCAACACGGGACACACCACCATGCCCCCACATTTCCAGCTTGAGTGTTTTTCCAAATTCAGTTTGAGTGTTTATTTTATTATGATTTTGGTACATGAGGCTAATCAACTTCCAAAATCTATGTCTAGCTCAAGTGAACAAATGCATTCCCTGTTTGACAGGCTGCTGAGCTTTTCCAGGCAACAAACGTCTACGTAGTAAGCACAGGTAACTTTTGGCAGTGCTTGGCTTGTGGTGACTGACTTCAAGAATCGTCTGCTTGGAATAAGCTCATTAAAGCTTTGTAAGGAGATTACATGGCAAGGCCAGTCAATGGCCTACAGCGACGCTACGGGTGAAATGTTGTCACATAAACCAATGTCAGAAGAGCATTAGCTAGTATTTTTGTCTGAATCCAGACTTGAACTTTATCAATGAAGACTAACCACAAGGCCATGCATAAAGTCAGAGTTTTCCTTGGTGTAAGTGGATGTTAACTCCTTCCAAAAGTATTTTGCTTTATTAACCCTTTTACAACAGCTCATATCATTATATGCTTCTACACTAGGCTAGCCAGGCTCACCTTCAGGCATTTATCTCATCACCTCTTGCCCGATAGCATGAACACCCAGCACTTCTACAGGGCCACCACCACTAGTCAGTGTAACCGGGGAGGGGGAGGGAGGGGGAAGGAGCCTTCCCTCTACTGCATTAAGTGGGAGGGCACTGCCAGTGTGCATCACAGTGTGTCCTGCACTGCAAACTTGTATTATTAGAAAAATGAAACCAACTTTTGACAGGAAAATCATCTATCTCATACGCCTACACAGCTCTGCATTTTTACCAACTAGGTTAAAGTTTTAACCTGCAGCACAATGGCTGGTTACGGACACACAGTTCAGGCAGACACTCGATGCAACAGGCTGGAAACAGACCAAGCAAATAGTCCTACCTTTTGTTTTTCGTTTTTCTCTTTTCTGCACAATAAAGGTAAATTTATAACTCGCATCAGGATCAGTGGCTCTACTTCCCCTGAACAGGCCATGTCACAAAAGAGATATTTTAGAGGAGGTGATGTAATACTTCTGGAATCTACCTCTTCATCTGTGTATGTTAATTAGCATGTGAGTACTGATGCAGAAGAGTTGCTGGGTCAGAGAAATAAATCCATGAACCATAAGGAACTACAGTGTACTTACATGGAAGTAACTCTTCCCCAACTCCAGACCACCCATAAAACTTCACCAATTGCACAAAAAGGCTTTTGCCTACAAGCAGGTCAATCCTCTTCATCCAGTGGGGTAGCAGGCTCAGCACAGTGAGATTCCAGAAAGAGATGAGTTGTTTTGTGTTTTGACACAAAGATCCAGACACTCCTGTGCTTCAGGAGGAGCATTTGCACACACATTTTAAGCACCCCAAATTCCTGAGCTGTGAACTTAAATGATTTATGGATGCGGCCTTGAACCAAAGTAACTACAAACATATGTAACAAATCTTTAAGCAGTTATTCTGCCAGGGAAAGTTGTAAGAAACTCTCAGGTTGTCAGCTGAACTGCTATCCTACAGCAAGGTGGCAATGTTGTAAATTCATAAATAATCCAAGGCATGTAGATCGGGGCTACTACTTTTGAGAAGACTGACAAGGTGCCTACTGCACTTTGCAAGCTCCACACTAAGGACAAAAGTGCCACGTTTCACCATTCCCTTCAGGTACAACAATTAGAAAAGCGAATTAGTTAAATACCTTAAGCCATTTTGAACTCACAACCACCCAGATCACGATTACTAGCCAAAAAATCGTATTACTTTTCTAAATAGTTACTTCAAGTTTGAAGAATAGGATCAAAATGCCTATATTTAATAGCTCCTTAAAGTAGTTTATATGAACTCAGCAAGAGACCATAACATTACATGAAGATTTCCCTGCACGCTCTTTCCAGCAGAAGCCTTAAGAACAGATGCACAGTAATATAGTGTCTTAGTTAATAAACTTAGAGTAGACAGCCACAGCAGCAGCTGGTGGTCCCACTTCTAACTTGTTTACAAAGTTTACCAAGCTCACAACGTGGCTTAGCAGGTTGCTTAGCCTCAATCACCTCAAACCTATTTTGTTTTCCGTATGAAGAACTGCAAGGGTGTGGCGCTCTCCACCTTCTCTATGAATTAGAGAGTTACAGATTAAAAGACATATCTATAAAGTCTATTTTAAAACCAATCTCTCATGAGTCAAAGGTTAAAAAAAAGGAAAAAAATTAAAGGTATTTGCACCTCAAAAAATTTAATCTCAACACATATGCTGTCATTTGTTGTTTTAACTCATTCCAATACCACACATTTAGTGTGCCAACTTCAGAGAGCTTTACATATTTAAGTAAACACATGGTGTTTGCTACAGGCTGTAATTTCTTACATTTGACTTGAAAAATGTAATCTCTCTCCCAAATGTACTTCCACCATAACTTCTACTTTGAATTTCCTACACGTTGTTAATAGTAGCCATTCACCAACCAGTAACTGTATTTCAGGGGTGGAGAGGAAGACAAGGCTACCCACTCTCTCAAAAGACAGCACTACACAACCTAATCTAAATTACATAAAAAACTTTAATTCCTCTGGTATGCATGGCACTGGTGTTACTTCCAGGTTTGATGCTTTGCTGCAGTAAAAGTAACCGGAACTTGTTTAAGCACTGTCTTCTCAGCAGATGTTTACAGATTTATAGTAGCGCACGTGACAGCCTAAAAACACGAAAGATTTGTTGATGGGACCACTGACTATAAATCAAAGTAAACATCAGTTTTTATCCTCTACCATGGTTTCAATTGAAATGGCTTTTCTTTACTTCCAAGCTTGAAGAAAGGTTGTGCAGATGTGCATATCTACCTCCTAACTAGGTTTCATCACCTGCTTCCCTGCACCACCCCCCCAAAAATTCAGGTTTTGGAAGAGAGTCAAAGAGGCAATATGCTTATCCCTTGATAATGGTTAGATCATCTTTAATTCTAGCACCTGAAGTTATACAAGGGTTTGCTTAATAATCAAGTTTCAAAGAACTGCTGGACACATTCAGTAAGGTGACAACTGTGCAATACCACTCAGTATTTCAATATCAGGGAACATACTCTTGAATTGTTTAAACACAATCCACAGAACTCAATTAACCAACCATCCACAGTTTAACTAAACAATCAGTTAAAAGTCTTACAGTTTAATAATTCACATAATGATCAATCTTTAGTAAGGGATACTGAAAGTCATGAAAACACAACACTAGATTTTACTCTATGGGTGTGTTGGGCAGGCACATAATTGGCCATTCTTGGGTACAACCTAAAGAGTAAGAAGTTTACCACAGTTTGGCAAATCCCACATTTGTCAGTTAAAAGTGAACTGTGAGAATTAAATACTCATCTTTACATATACACAAGTTATGCTGTGAAAGCATATTTGCTTACAAACATATAAAAATACTTGTTAACTAGTCTGATAAGAAAATAATGTATAAAAGTATATAGCAAAAACATTTAATCATCTCTGACAATGGAAAGATCAAATTCATTTTTATATCACATGAAACAAAAACAGCTACAATTTCAGGTTTCCTTAATCCCTTACCCAGAAATACAAAGGAAGACACAATTTGTTTCCAAACAAATGATGTGAAATTTCTTAATAAGCTGAAATGCCTCAATCCAGAATGAGCTCAGGTATTTGGCCATATCCTAATAGTAGTAGTAATTATCCTGTAGCTGTTCTGGATTCACAAAATAAACACAGTAGACTGTTTTGGCCACTGAAATAAAGCTGCAGCATAAATGAGAGATGAAAATTTTGGCTGACAATGAAATTCAGTGTAGGTTTCTTAAGGCTAGCTGAATACTCAAGTCTAATTTAACTGAGGGCAAAAAAAAAAAAGCCAATCCACCCCTTTTTAAAAAAGTATTCTCTATACTTCAATATAGGTCTTTGTAATAGCTAATGAAACATCAGAAGTAAAAATAAATTAATTCACAAGAGACAACTCATGCATGACTTCAACACCTTGTCCTACACTGTTTTGTTTAATCTCCATTGCGAATAAAACTCCACAAGGTGCAAGCTCTTAAGGAGCTTTCCTTCTCTTAAGGAGAAGGAAAGAACTGTGGTATTAACGAAGCAGCCTTAGTGTTTTGCTTTGAAGTCTGCCCCAGGATGACTGAGTCTTCTTCAAGAACTATTCTGCCAGCTTCTTGGACTAAGGCTATTCTGGTGACCACTTTTAGGACATGCACATATAAGGCTAGACCAATACCAGAAGTGATGCAAAATGATGGAAAGAAAAAAAAAAATCTGGCAGTTGATAGCTTGGTTCTTGGGATTCTCAGAAAATAACACAATGGCAGCCTTTCTTGTCTTTTTCTTTCCGTGTTGGCTCTGGCGAAGGAGGGCACTCTTGTTCTTGAAATTTCCTGGAAATAGATATTTCAAATGAAACTCACAGAATCCTTTTTAGTTAAATAAAAATAAAGTTTATCATTAAAAAAAAAAGTTACTTTTTTTTTTTTTTTACACTTTTATAGAGGATGGACTTACTTTTGACACTCAAACTACTGAGTAAATGAGTGACATTTTTGGGTTTGCTTTTTTATTTTTTAAGGATACATCACTTTTAGAGAAGGCCAGTCTCAGATTTAAATTTATCAGGCCTACTCACCAGATGATCAACAAAACCTGAGAGATTAAGGCGAAGAAATTATCTTTCAAATACACATAGCATTCATGTAAACATTCTTCCTAATACACAGGTATATTTTATAACAGAGAGCATTGGTTTAAGTTTACAGGTAAAAGCAGGCACAATTTTCTCAGTGATTTACCACTACATTTCAATACATATGCTGGAGCTACTCATTAATGTAGGGGCATTAATTATCTGGTCTTAAGTTACATACTTACCTTATAACTCTGACAAGTTCATGAAAAGCTTGGTCTACATTCAATCTGATTTTTGCTGAGGCTTCCATGTATGTTACTTTAAGCTGCCGTGCTAGCTGCTGACCTTCCTCTTGTGTCACCTGTAACAGACATCAATTGTTAAGTACAAGGCTTCTGTAGGCACATTCATATCAGCAGATACTGCATACACACGTTAAGGAACTATTTCCCTCAAATAATAATGCTTATTTGTCCACACAATAATTTCCATACTGTCCACATAATACAACTGGGAAACAAATCTATGTAATATATCTTTTCAAATGCAACTGAAGACTTTTTTAAAAAAAGGTTTCTGCAACAAGTAAAGACTGACCCTCTAAGGAATTTCCCTCACTGCAGCTGCCTTGTCTTCAGTTCTGTACAAGACCAAGCTTTCCTTCATAAGCAGACAGGAGTTCCTTACTCCTCCCCAGAGCAAGTGCTTCAGTCAAATAAAATCTGCTGGATTACTAGCAGAACTGTGAATGCTATTGCTAAATTCATCTTCCCCCTGTCCCAGCTAAATCTAGAGAAAAAACAATCAGATTACTTTTTAAACAAGAACTGATGTTTAGATTCTGAATCTTTATAAAAGTCAGGGGAAAAGAAAAAAAATCTATTTATGACACAGCAAAATATTTTAATACAGTCAGTTTTAAACATAGCTTAAATTACAAGATATCTAAAAATCCACTAAGCCTTCAGGCTATCCAGAGATATGAAATAAACTGTCTACCTCTCAACTCCTTGGAACAACAGAGGAAAGGGAGATGAAGAGGAAATAATGAGCATCATAAAGAGCTGGTATAAAATTTGAAGTAACGAAGCAGAAGGCAGGAAGCTAGTGGACCATTACAGGAAGGAGGAATAAGTCAGTCACAGGGCAAAACCAAATGAGATCGCTGCTTATTTCTGGATGAAGTAGAAAGGAGCAAGGTCAGACAACAGAAGGCCAGCCTGAGCAGTGTGAGGCATGTGAGGCTTCAACAGGAAGGTCATCCACAGGGTCGGGGAGGAAAGGGCAGCTTTCAGTGATAAAAGGAAGTACAACAGATCTTACCAAGACAACGGCTAGTGGAAGAAATGTCAAAGACTACACTGCTTTCATAGAAAAATGGTAAACCAGCACATAGAGGACAGATACGGTGAGAACAAAAAAGTGAGAGTTTCTTTTAATTCAGTTTTGAAAAGGCACTCAGGTATTCACTTAGATTAAGAAGCTGCACAGAAACGGAAAGACTGAAACAGAAAAGCATAACTGGGAGCTTTCACCACAGTGCAGGATCCAGAAGCACTTTTTAGCTTGCAAAATACTTTCCTAACAGCTACACACACTATTTGAGAGCCTTCATGCACAGTGTCTCAACACGTTTGACTCCTCTGTCCTTAGCATCCCCACTAGCATTACATTCACATATTTACTGCTGAATTGAGGGCTTTTCCCACTAAATTTCCCATGAAGCCCTACAAGAAGCCCCCAGCACCTTGTGCCATTACCTGGAATAACTCAGGATGCATCTACTGATGTCAAACATTCATGGAAACTCTACATTTATTTCAGTGTTATTGCCATCTACTGAAGCAAAAAAAAAAAAAAAAAAAATAAAAACACAAACCCAAAACCCAACCCAACTCCAAGATCAACTACTGGAGCTGCATTTTTAACAGCAGGGCACAAAGCGAAAATGACTGGCATACTTCAGTCCTGCACTGGTGTCTGAAAACTGAATGATAGTCAAGATTTTTGCTCCACTAGCTGCAACAAAAATCACTTCTACCTTTCAACCCAAATGTTGAAATATCCTTACTCCAAAGCATACGAAGGCTACATTTTGAGAAATACTTGTAGCTGTTTTCTGGCATGTCAATGACACTGCAGAATCCCCCAAAGTTTGCATCAGGGCTTCCATAATGTTTTCTACATCTCTGCCTCACTCACCAGACAAAAGCAAAGTAGAAGTACAAGTATAGCAGTTTTTGCAAAACTAACCCCCTTTACTTTTCTTCATTCCTGCATAGTCTAGTGTAGCCCCAGAAAGTGAGATGGGAAAGTCTAATAAAAACAACTGAGAAGGAATGCATAGTACCAAGGAGAAACTGAACCCAGTTTTTAAATAAACATGGTACTTTCTTCATTATTGTATCTAAAGCACATTAGATGTATAAGTGCAATTAACACTGTAATAAAGTTAAGGTACACTTGCCCAGTTTTCTGCATTTAAAATATTATAGATGCAACATTAAAGCCCTTACTGCATTCGTTAGAAGACTTGTAATTTCTTAATTCCAAAAATAATATTTTTGTCTATTTACAAGTACATTGTCAAGAAGCTTGTGGTCAATTTTAGTGACCTTAACAAAGTAAGTCAGTTTAAAAAAATACTTGGTTTTGAGCACACTACGGAAGCATATGCAGACTTATTAAATGTCACTAGGAAAATAAAAACTAAGTTATTTTTCTTCAAAGAACACTGTATTTTATTTTGACAGAACTAAAGAGAATTACTGATTTTCTGGTAGTAACTCTGTGTGTATGTGTGTGCATTGGTTTTGCAGCTAAAATCTCTTCGTTTTGGTAAGCTTAAGGCTGAAAATGAATCACAATGCTTAACCTTTGTTTTAGGATATTTTACTGTTTGGTTTTGGGTATCATTCATTCACGCTGTTCAGACATTTGGTAAAAATTTCTCAAATTAAACACAATTATATAAGATTTAAGTGAGCAAGTTATTCCCCAACTCCCTAAGTAACAGTCGTCTTACTGAAAGTTTCCATTTGAGTATCTGCACAAGAGTCCTGTGAATGTCTCTCACACAGCCTTCCCTCTTCACTATTGCATCTCAGAACTGTCAGAAATATATTCATCTCTGAAGTTTTTAGTCTTTCCTCCACCTAAAGCAACTCTACAAGGCCATCTAACCTAACACTGCATCTGTATTTTGCCTGGGTACTTACGCAGACTGAAGGCCATACTGTACTTGCATCAGCAGGTAATAGTTAAGTGCCTCCTCAAGTTTGAGAGGAATCCATTTCTACTTCCTTGTGGTCACCCTACAGAGCTCCCTGCATAGGAACACTGCCCACTCCTGCAGATAGCTCTGTCACTCCTGAAGAGTGCATCTGTCATCCTGATTTTCTGCCTCACCAGCCCATCCTGCTGCTTGTTCATGCTTACACTGGGCTACCATCACACTTTTCTGTAGGGAGTAGATCACCATCCTCTAAATCTGTTTTATCTGCATTCTCATTCAAAAGGTCACTTTAGAACACACAAACTGTAGTTATGAAGCACTGACAGACAAACAGATTGACTTGCACAACACTGCATCATATGCCTGATTGCTAGTTATCTATAAAGCTCAAAATCAGGCAAGCCATGGGAAGACCTGAAGGTATGCTCCATCTGTGAGGACACCACTGTATACGGCCATAAAATCTACCACCTCACGAAGTTATTGTCATACTTTCATACAAGTTCATAATAGCTAAGAGAAAGGCCAAAACAAAATGTTAATGAATTTGAGCAGGCCACTACCCAGGTCTCTATACCTGTCCATCCTCTGGAATAAGCCACCTCAGGCCAAGCTAGTTGTGAAGCAGTGAGTCTGCAAAACCAACATATTAACTGCTTGTTTGCTAGCATCTAGGCTGATGCTGATCAAGGTCAAAGCATGAGGATGCTTGCCTGGGATCATCAGCTTTGCTCATCATCTCCCTGTGCATAAACTGAAGTCACAAGGATCTCTCTAAAACCTTGCTTTAAAGGTATCTAGCAACACAGATGATCTTAGAACGAGGTCATTGTATTAGTTCAGTCATGATGCAAAAGCAAAAACTAGCATTTAATGAAACCAAAGCACTTTCCTGTTGCAACCTAGATTTTCCTTGAAACCCTGCCATCAGGGGAATGATCAGACTTGACCGAGTTTAAGCCAGCAGTTATCTACAAAAAGTCATGCATATTCTGCACTGACAAGTCTACTCCTTCGTCAGTAGTGGTTATTACTAAAACATCTGGTGCTCTACTGTACTTGGGGAGATGTGGTGGCAGGACTAGTTTTCAGTCAGATCAGTAAGCTGGTCGAACTCACTGAATGGATACCTTCATCGAGAGTTCACATGATAGAGCAGAGACTCTGGCTGCGTTTAACATCCAGCTGATAACATCTAACTGTTTGCTGCTGCCAAAAGGCGATGCCACACTTTCTTCTCCCCACCCCAACTCCTCCCTGCTCTGCTCCAAGCCGCAGTCCCACCCCTTCCCATGCTTTAAGCACTGGCACTCAATCTTTCTGCAAGCCTATTTAACTCACACAAGCCTCAAAACTATTCCAGCTCATCTGTTTTTCTCCCTGTCTACAGAGATGATTCAACTCAAAGTGCTTCAAGTGAGAGCTAGGGCCAGCAAAGGAAAAAGCAGGAATGTGAAGTCAAGACGGAGGGGAGCCTCTCCCTTCTGAGGGCCAATTATGTCAGCATAGCATTCCCAAACCATTCCTTCAGACTGACTAAAGGTCAACTGAAACAAATCATGTGACAGGGAAGGGGCAGGGAAGAGTTAAGAACATATTACCAGCTGTTTCAGCAAACCTAGAAGTGCTATTTCAGTCTAAGCCCCAAACTTATGATGGGAGTCACAAATCCACTAATTTGCATGTAAATTGTGTGAGTGATAGCACCAAAAGTTATGCTCGTCAGCATCCAATCAATTAGCGCAATTAATATAGCCATAAAAAGCAAAATGAGCTTTTCAGGACATATGCTTTTATTTGTGTTCAGATATAATCAGCAAAACTGCAGAGTTAAGCAATTTGAAAACAACTCCTTTGAACTTGAATGTGTGTCGGCCTATCACCATCTGAAAAAGCAGCTAGGAATCAGGTACAGAGGGACTAGCAGGAGAACAGGTGACAGGCACTTCTTCCTTTAAAGGGGAAACAGATGCAGTGTAATAAAATTAGGAGTGTGGAGGAGAAAGAACAAAGTTCCTAACTGTTTCTAGAAATGGATCTACAGGATTACCAACTACATTTACAGGTATCCTCTGAGAACCAGGGCTGACAGCAATGATGTTATTTCCCTCCCAAAGCATCTGGATATTTGTCTTCGAAGCAATTACAGTTTGCAGAACAGTTCAGTTTCACCTACAAAGCTTCCATGCCAACATTTGTGCATGAGATAGACTCCATTATGTCCCAGGATCTGCAAACTTAGATTTGTGAATTTTGATGGGGGCACGACAGCAACTGAAGAGTGAGTTTCACTCCTATCTCAGGGACCGGCTAATAGTTCTCTGCATGTGTGAGTACATGAAGTTACTTCTGATGAGTTCATGAGCTACTTCTGTGAAAACTTCTTTTAAGACATTACATTTCAGCATAGGTTTTAATTCTGTCATGACCTTTCTATTCAGATTCTGGGTTAAATAGGCTGTGACAATCGAGGGAACATACTCAACACAAACTTTTTGGTACTGAAGGTTTTATGCAGTATTCAACAAATTCATTCAACAACAATGTACTAATCCACTAAACTCTTTAATGTTATTTGTTTTGAGCCTAATTTTTTCTTGTTACAGCAACTGTTTTTTGACAGACACAATATCTTATTTAGCAGAGAACAAACACTATGTAAGCATTTGCTGACACAAACTAAGTCATGTCCTGGTACGCAAATTTGAGAAAATCTTATTGTTTAAAGCTGTGTTTTCCTTGTGAAACTCTCAAAATAATTACAGCAATTTTAGTAATACTTAGTTTACTCTCAGATCAAAATCAATTGTTTTGCTTGGTTTGCTATCAAGCGTTAAAAGTCATCTTACTGTCTCAGGAAAAAATATTAAATTTCTGAAGCAACTAGCTGAAGAAGAATACAAGTTTGATGTCTGTTCCTTTCCTGATAAGGTAGTAGGATTATTTTTGTTTCAGTGCAAATCAGTTTGATTAACGAAAATGAAGAGCAGATAGGGAAAACAAATTTAAAGCTCCCTCTTTAAATCACTCTGAACCAAATATTTTAAGCTCTCTTACAACTAGACATGAGGTTGAAATCTACTCATTTCAAAACTTTCATTTTAAGGTACAGAAATACAACAGTAACTGTGTTGCTGTACTTCCAACTTTCAAAGCTTTAAGTCAGTTATGCAGAAGATGAGTGGCCAGATAGAAAATAGTGAATGGCTACACATTTATATATAACAGCAGTGAATGGTAAAAGCAATAGCACTGAAGTCTCAAGATCATTAGAGCTAGTGCTGGAATGCACTCTGCTTGGCACAGTGTCCTATGGCGAGTAACAGAACAGAGGAATTAGACACGTTCGTGCCTGAGTAATCAAGTCATGACAGAAAGCTCTCCACTCTGTACATGAATAGATGTGGTCTCAACATAACCCCAACTGAGTCAGACAGAAGATGTGCTGCATATGGAATGCCATCATGCTTCTAAGATCCTTCAAGTACAAAAACTGAGTGTAGTTATGTTTCTTGCATTGGAATTAGTTAGTATGATACTGGCCACGGCCAGGTTGGATGAGGCTCTGAGCAACCTGATCTAGTCAGGGATGTCCCTGCTCCTTGCAGGGGGGTTGGACTAGATGACCTTTGAAGGTCCCTTCCAACTCTAACCATTCTATGATTCTATGATTTTTTTTCATCTGTTACTTGTTCCCACTCTATTTTTGTAAGGAAAATTGTAAAGTTTCTAGAAGAAAGTGAGCAGAAACTAACAGCAAATTAATTACCTGTCTTTGGTGGTCCAGATCTGCTTTATTACCGACTAGAATCATAGGAAATTCATCACGATCTTTCACTCTAAGAATTTGTCGCTGAAACTTATAAATTTCTTCAAAACTGTAAAAGAATAAAGTAGAGCATTAGTGTACTAATTCATAGAGTCAAGTTTTGCAGAAGTTCAGAAATTATGAGTCACCTACTCAGACTTGCCCTGCCACGCCACACAAGCAGACAGCTGCAGGCACTCCACCAAAGAGTCCACTGTCACAGCATGAGCAGTTAAGAGAATCATTCTACACTCAAACTAAAAAAATCCTTGAGTTAACACTGTGCTATGCACTGGACTTAGGTGGGGCTGCAGGGTAAGCAAAGTGCTTGCTGCGTCTTGATCTAGAGAGACCTGGATTCCAACATGTTGCAGAGAATCAAGCAACAACAGTAGATTCTATAAATACCGACTCTGGAGTTCAACTCTGGCTAGAATATTCATAGTACAGTCTAGGGACCCTAGTGATCAGTACTTTAGCTGGTAACCCCCATAGCTACTTCTAGGAATTTTGAAGGAGGCTATCAGAGCTGGAAAATTTTATTTCTTGAAAACACAAAAAAGGTAGGGCTAAATGATCAGAAGGCTTTCCAGTTACCAGCTAAGTTATACCAGATACTGATGCTGTTCAAGCAATAAGGAATATTCCAGCAGTGCTTAAGGGAAGGTGAGCAAAGCCAAAAGCTTCTCCAAGGACAGTATATTAAACAAGCTACTTCTGGTCTAAACTAGGATTGTTGGGAAAAAAAAAAAAAAAATTAAAAATCACTGCTTTAAAGTAAACACCATTAAAGCTACATCATTGCATAAGGAGCTTTAGCATAGATGCTTGCAGAGAATTACATACTCTTTGGAGCACAGACTTCCCAAGCACTATATTTAATTCCAGTCGTATAGTCTGAAGCCATTTACACTTACATTTGCAAACCAAAATGTAAAAGCAAGACAATTAGCAGTAAGAAAGTTGCCTTTAAAAAAATTACATAGTCGGACATGACAATGTAAATCCACCTCATCCATATAAAGCAATCATAAGAAGAAAGGTGAATTAGAAGGAAGGTATGCCACTAAGCATAGTTTGACCTCTATTTAGATATAGCATTTTAACACTCTGCTCCGAAGTCTGCAGCAATTGGAGGAAGAGAGTTGAAAGGTACCAAGTCGTCTAGGTTTCCTCTTGCTTCGGAATTACTTTCCACCACACACACAGGACAGACATTGCTAACAGACACTTCATTGTCAGGCAAGTCAAGTCTTGAATCAAATGGTTATCAGAACAAAAATGAAAATTCTGCTCTTCGGAAGTCTTTGCAGGATTTCAGAGAGGAGAGTGATGTGCAGGTTTAATGTGTCAAGACACACTTAAAATCAAGGTAGACCCTTAGCCAGAAGGGCAAACAAAACCTGAAGATTTTTAGACAAACCAAGGAGTTCACATGACAACTTTGAAAAAATCTACACTTCTCTGCAGCAAAAACACTTATGTTAAGACAGTGCTCTGTGTGTCTTAAATCCACAGATCCAGATCTTTGACAGAAGTGTAGGAGCCTCTTCTGGACAGTATATCAAGATGAATTTAAACACTTGGCAGCATTCTTAAGTGTAAGATACAGATCCAATGGAAACACACTCATTCTCCACAAAATATTTATCTTAATTCTCATTATAGGTAGAGCTGTTAATAAAATCAGAAGTAACTTATTAGAGCCCAGACCGAATCTGTAAGGAGGGAGAGGGGAATCCCTGAGATCAGTGCTCAGATCTCTGAGCACTTCTTTATTACTACATAACTGATAAAGCTTAATGGAGGAAGATCACAGCCAAAATATTAAGCGATTGTATAGACATGGCAGTTTCCTACTCTTAGATCAGGAGCTACCTGACCAAGCTCTGTGAGCTTCTAAAAAGATACGTTTCATCTCAACTCTGCGTCAGTCAGTTACGTAGGTTCCAGTCAATTCATGGGAGTAAGCAGAGTAAGCACTGCCTGCAAAACAGTTCAGAGACATACTCTGTACTGGATACATCCATTCAGCAATCGAGAGTCAGCTTTCAACATTGACGAGCACATAGCAAGGGGATATTTCTAAGAACTGATCAGACATCATAGCACGTCGTCCTTAGTTTAGATTTCTGGTCACTTCCAGGAAACTAGTATTCTGGACTATAATGAAGTGCTTGAATAGTTGTCAGTTTTTTGTGTATACTTTCAAGTCACCTATTGCAAGAGACAGGTACTTTCAGTAAGTGACTTGTTTAAAAAGGGTTTTCAGTGCTGAAAGAGCGTCACACCACAGAATCTAAGAGTGAACAGCAGCAATTTAAGATTAATTACAACTTGTTTGTTTCAATAACTTGACATCAGGCTTACCTTCCTCTATCAGTGACTGAGAAAACAAGCAGAAAACCCTCCCCTGTCCTCATGTACTGTTCACGCATTGCTCCAAATTCTTCTTGTCCTGCTGTATCTAGAACTGAATATAAGCAAAACATCGATTACTACAGTATATGTTCTTACAGTATAGATTGAGGAAAAAAAAAATCCTTCCTAATAGGATGTTGTGAGAGCCTCTCCTGTACATCGTAACTAAGCAGAAATCACTTTTCACAGATACTATTGGATTTTTGTTAAGATTCCCAATGAGTTCTTGCACTGACTGAACAACTAAAGACCTACCAAACAAACTGAACAAAGTTTGGTGGATTTCTGCTAATTCATAACCAGCTGAAACACCTGGAAAATGCTTAGAGAGACTGGACAATGGGGGTTGTAAGGGTTGCTGGTTTGTCCTTAAAGAAATCACTGACAAGGGAGACCTGAAACTTTTAAAGCAAAGCATTTATATTGCACTTGGGAGAGACAGCACAAAACAGCCTACTGATGTGTTTTTCATTCCACCATGCCACCCAGGTAACTGCCAGGAAATATAAAAATTCTCCTAGTTTTGTAGGTGCTAAGGCTTTGGGAATACTTTTTTTCTTTTAGATATCCAATTTACTGTAAAGAGAGACACACACACAAGGCATAAGCCCTAAAATCCTATGTATCAATAAAACAGATAGGTAGCTTTTATCAGCAGCACACTTACATAAAAACACGCTACATAGTTGTTTACCTGCATTACATTTTATGCATACAGATGTAAACACAGGCACCAACAGTTACAGGCTGTTAGCACCATGCTTTAGCCAGGCTACTCACTGTCCAAGCGTGCAGCTCGTTCATCTATCACACATTGCTTGGTGTAGGAGTCTTCAATCGTTGGGTCATAATCCGTAACAAAATAGGACTGCAGAAAATAAAACAAGTTTGTGTATAAGACAAGCACATACAGGACACTCACTGAGTAATATGCTAAAACTGTACAGTTGACAGGTTAGCGAAGATGAGCAGGTTTTACACACATCTAACCATTTGCTGCTTTATCCAAAAAGACAGCAGGTAACAGCTTCCCTATTCCTAGTAAACACTCGTAAATTGTAGAAATTACTATCAAAGTCAATGAATTTACTGGATTCCCACAGAATTTCTAGCATTTTCTAGAGACTTCTGGTAACTCCTAGAATTTCCCAGAAGGAAGCCCTAGAAACGTTTTGTTTCTAGCAGCTTTTAAGGTCTCTAGTAACTGAGTCTCTAGGTCTCTAGAAACTATGTTTCTCTGAACTTCTGGTAGGGTTTAGAAGTTTCTTGGAATTTTCAAGTTTCCCGGATCTCCTCCCCCACTCCCTAAACCAGTAATTTCTAGGAAGTGCCCATATTTTCCCAGCTGTTTCTAGAATTCTCTAGCAGTTTTATAACCATTTCTAGCAACAGCTCCACACAGCACAAGTGGCATCTAGTTTGTAAGCTGAATAAAGTTTAGTGGATCATTCTTGTTCCCAGAATTTTTCTCCTGCTTTTAATGACTTTAAGAACACACACTCTCTAAGACATCTCCTTAAAGCAGGATAAGCCATGAAACACCTGTGTCAACCATTGCTTCAACAGGAGGTTCCACCAGATAACTGCCAGTCTATTACTTATCACTGAAACCGCAGAGTGAAGCACATTATTTCTAAAGGTACACCCTTCTAGAGACTGGGTGACCCAATATTGAATACTGCGGTAATGATACTATCCAAAGATGATAAGTTTAGATTTCAAAGGATGAATGTTTAGTTTGCATGCAGTCGTATCAAAGCTATCTTTGTTCAAAATTAAAACTCAGTAGCAGAATAAATCTGAACTCTGATCAAATTCCTCCCACTATGTGCTCAGTGCAGCAGGCTCTGGGGATGTGTACCACTCTGTTCAGAAATAAAGCACATCAGGCTTATACGTGCTCAGATTAATACCACAGTAACTGAAGGAGTACTATCTGTTTATGTTATTCAGTTCTGTAAGCAAGTAAGGAAACAGGAACACTTTAAAACTACATATTGGCTGCTAGGAAGCAAAAAAAAAGGAGAATATTCTTGCATCAAGAAGATACTGCCAAAAATAGGGTGCATCTCCTTTTCACGTCAAAATTTATAGTTCTCACTGAAGCATCTTTCCCATAACACAAATTCAAAGACACCAACAAGACACCACTTTGTTCCTCTAAACTTACCAAAGTTAACACATGTTATGGTAGGGAAAAGAAGGAAAAAAAAAAAAAAAAGAAGAAAACAAAACTGAAATTACAGCACTAGCGCACTTATCTTCTCCAGACACATCACTGTCAGTACAGAATACAGTTAACTCTGTTCTTGCAGATACAGTTTTATTAATGTGGTTGTATTTGTTCTTGTCCAGTTTCAATTTGGAGTTGCCCACAAGGGCTGGCTACAGTACTCTGTCTTGACTGCATCCAGCTGTCTCCCACCATTTGGGCACATCCACACTAACTTTCTGGTTTAACAGCATGGACATGGGCTCCCCAGCAGAGCTCACCAACTGAGCTGCAGCTGCCTTATTGGGAGAAACACATCATCAGTTGTAACACACTTTACCAGCTGTGTGTACTATATATAACCTATGCTCATAGATCACCACCGTGCAGCTGGCTACAGAAAGAGTATGTACAGGTTGCTCTTGATCTATTTATTTAGATCTGAAAAACTGCTGACCCCTAGAGCAGAGACACTGAACAGCTCTGCACATCTCCTTTGCATTTTAGGTAGACATCAGTAAATAGTGTTCTCAGGATACACCTACACAGTAGTCTCAGTAGCTCTGCATCAATGGCACTGCTGTGTAACCAGCTACCTTTAGGCAGCAATAACATTAAACCAACCATGATCCTCTCCCAGAGGGAAAAAATCTTAGCAGTCTGTACCACCAAAGAAACCTGTGATACATGAGATGCTATACTTCACTCCTTTCTCACAGTGCTTCATGTAAATCAAGTCACTCACTCCTCTATAAGAAATGGCTTCCCCCTTGTTTTAGAATACTCATCCAGGCTAAGCAATCTCCCCTCTCCATCCCCGCCTCCCCCACCCAAAAATCCCATCCACACAAAAGAAAGGAAAGAAACAAACCAACAGGCATGTGATCATAAATGCAGCACAGACGTAAGTCCAAGTTTTCCAGCAGAAAAGTGCCTATTTGCAGAGAACAGAATATCTCACCATGGAACAAGCTTCCAGAAGATGCTGTTCCAACCACAAGTTGTCCTTTTACTCTGCTTCTCTGAAGATTTAAAGAGAAAAAAAAACCCATAGCCTTCAAAACTGTTCTTGTCTTTTCTTTTGCCTGTATACATGACTCAAAAAGCATTATCCAGGAGCTTAAGAATAGACTTTTGAGGAATTAATCTATTCCCAAATTCCAAATTAGGTCTCAAGGTCTCTGTGGCTTTTAACAATCTTTGAAAGATGGAAGAGAACTTCACTTATGTGAACATACAAATGTGTAAATATAACCATTTACAGAATCTGACTTTAGAAGGGAAAATCACAAAGAAGGGGATTTAAGTCCTACATTTCATTAAGGCAACAGAAAATGGTATTTTTTAAAAAAGCACTAAGTGACTGAGATGTAGTATTGCTATCAGTCTATCTAGAAATTCAGGGTTCCGATTTGGAAGATAAAAGCATGCACTCTGAAGTTGCTACCTACCCCTCTCCAGCTTCAACTTTCATTTCTCTATCCTGTAGAAGTCAAAGTTACTGTCCAACCCTTTACAACTATAAAGTGGTAAAGTATGCCAAGTTTTAAATAAAAGGGAGACTTTTGAATCAATTTATTTCACTTCCATTAATCAGTATTAGTAGATCACCTAAAGCAGCAAGTTTATATCCAGCAAGGGCAATATTTTTCATTGAGAGAGGTCAGAAGAAGAAAACTGTAATAATGTGAGGGATTCTTCCCTATTATCTGCCCAAGAGCCAAGGACTGCAGCATGTTCTGTAATTTCCAGGGCATTTCTGTGATTCTCCCAATCCTTCTTGGTTACCTGGGAGGTTTTTTTGTTTATTTGATTTTTTTTTTTTTTTTAAAAAAAAAAAAAGAAACTACACAGAAAGCAAGAGTGCTAGATTAGGTACAGAGACATGGAACACTCTTCCTTCCTCAGAAAAGGGAACAAGACTAAGTTGTCCTGATCCAGCATCAGCTGCATCTCAAATCCAGAATGAGCAGATGTCAGAGCTCCCCCATCTAACAAGCCTCTTACGAGCAGTTTCTTCCTTCCTATGGAGCTGCGCTGCCGAATCTGCTGTCACAGCCACTACGGGAGAGGTTTGCAAGGCAAGTAGCATTGTGGTTTACCTCCAGGCACTGGACAAAACTAATGTGCCTGAAACAGCTGGTGGTTTTTAAGCAGTCTTCCCAAATTGCACTGGGACACTATTTGGCACAGGGAGCACGTCAACCACAGCCTGCAGGCCTTATTCAGTCAGGGCTGATTTATGAAAATTAGATGTAGCAGATGCGGTATTTATCAATCTGAGCAGAAATAGACCTTATTGCTGCTACACAGTCAGTGTTTAAAGAACTAAGGGATAGTTGAGTATGTCCTGAAATATTTCATGAGGCTGTACCTTGACTTCTGAATGTCGTCTTGCCAAAGCGGGAAGGTGCCTGCACACCCAGCAAGCCCAAGACCATACACTGGTGGAAGCAGCTTTGTAGAGGTCTAGTTTGTGGGAAAACTGCTTAAAAGACTAACAGGAGTGCTATTCCTGCAGATGAAAACCACCACCAACCTATGGTTTTAAAGAGACGCTGAGTTCAGTCAAATTAGAGGAGCATGCACCACAGCACAGTCTTCAAATACCCAGGCCTGCCTACTGCTGTCTCCTTTATGAAAGCTGTATGTGCAAGTCCCAACACTTCAAAGCAGTTGCCCTGCTGAACTACAAGATACCAGAAAGCTACAGCAGGTGTGTTGGATGTCAAATGGTACAAAACACACCGGACCACTCTCTAGGGTGACCTGTTAAAGATCCACTCTTCTAAGAGCAGTTGAGTTTCTATGATGAATCAGAGGAGCTAAGCCTCATTCAGCTGGCTCCACCACAGCTGGCCACTGCCCACAGGAAATTATTAGAAGAAACTAAATTTCTTCTATGAAGATAGTAAGTTGAACATGCTCTTCTGTTACGCTACTCCCTTAATCCCTAGCAAAATCAAGGCTCTTTCCAACTATCATCTAGAAGGGAAATGAGAAGCCGAGCCCAGTAGTCTCATCAACCACTCAGCTTAATCAAAATATTATGCAACAAGTTTCTAGGTTTCCTCTTTCTATGACTGCTGAGGCAGTCAAGTCCAGAGACGGGAAAACCTGCCAAGGACGCAAGCCCTTTCGCAGAAAAAGAAGAAAACAACAAACAAAAAAACAACAACAAAAAAACCAACAACCAACACCCACAACAAAACACTCCCATCCCCACACCACCTCCATTACTTACAGCTGGGCAACCCACCACCACAATCTCTCCCTATACATTTTAAGATGACAAGCATGTGTTTCAGACAATCTCCTGACCTTCAGAGGAGTTTCTACTTGGGGTGCTCAGGAATGATGACACTACTACACTGAATACTGCTCTAGCAGTCTTTCTCCTTTTAAGGTAATAGTAATCCCTAAATCATTGTTGCAAGTCATTTGGCAAGGAGAACGTGTGAAAAATCTGCTTTCAGTTTACCTTCCCCTTTGGTTATGCTGCCTTTAATACACATAAGGGAATTCCTCCATTAGCTGGACTTGATTACAAGCTCAGGAGTCCCGCTTCATAAATTAATAAAAACAACTACCTAAGTGAAGCCATCTTACACGGAAAGATGGAGAACCCCTGTGAAGTTTCACAGCTCTTAGGCAGCTTCTCTCATTTACTCTTCATAAGGTCATCAACAGCCCACAAGCTGAAAAGCCATTGGATTACTTTCTTTTCCACCAACATTGACATTTTAAGGTGATGGAGAAGTCAGATGCTATCAACAGGGAGCTGCTATAACCTGCTGTCCAGAAGCTGGTTGCACAACATGCTTACTTTTATCTTTACACAAATCTTGAAGGGCGTGCCACGAAAGGCAGTCCAGCACAGTGAAAGTACACCACTATGAGTAAGTTAAAGGAGTGGTACAAGCCCAAAATACATATTCACCCTTGCTGTGTCTGTAAAACTCCATTTGTATGTACTAAATATAAATTTTGTGTTTCAAAGAGCCACTAGTTGCTTATTTAAATTTTTTCCACATGTCTAAATTTTTTGTTTCAACCCAGTGAAGGCAAGGAAATAGAAGGGTTTCCAACCCTCCAGCTGAAGTTACAGACAAGCTCTGGATTTAAATAACATCTACAATTTCAGCATTGCAAATAGCCCCAAAATTCTTCCCAGCTATAATTTGTAAGTCAGAACTTAAAAAAAAAAAAACAAAAACAAAAAAACCAACCAAACAAAAAGAACCCCAAACATGTTGAACATGTTGGTGAATGCTACACATCAAAGCTTCGGCTTTAGACTTGAGTACATTCCCAAATACCTGAAATACGTGATCCCAAGACGTCTCCTAGGCTGTAAGTGCTACATGACAGTATTTCTTTTGGTAGTTTCTCCTTTGAATAACACCATCGTCTCTCTTCTAGCTCCTTCCTTGTTTCATCTGCACTTCACCGATAACATTTGTCTGCGCCTGTCCCACTTGATGGACGTAAAGTCCAATTCAGGTCTAATCAGTTGGTGTTCATGGAGTGAGAGATCGATGCTCCTGGGGTTGACAACAGGAGTGCCACCACTGCAAAGCGCTCAGGCACTGCATGAAACAATACCAGAAAGACTGCGGGAGCTACCCACAACAACCCAGTATCGTTTTAAACAGAAGTGCTTGAGATAACATTGAGCATGCTCTGCTGGCATAAACAGTGACACTTCGTAGAACGAGGGGAAGTATTTTGATGTTGAACACTGGGGAGAGTGGGGGACCAAAGGTCTAGAATCATGCTGATACAGATAAGACTGCAGAGAAAAAAAAATAAAACACTGGATCATACTATAGAAGGTCAGGTGTATCCTACTCCAATTAGCCCACATTCACACAAATCTTTAAGTGTTACTTTCTTTTAATTATACAAACAGTAAGAGTACTGTTCTTCCAAAAAATACAAATTAAATATAAATTAAAAGATAGCCAGTGCTTGGAAGCAATCAATGATTCTTCCCTCAATTTACACTGCTTCCCACTGTCCTAATGTATACTGCCAGCATTGTTACGGCTATCCAGGGAAACAGATGTCATTTGTAACTACAATTACTGCAATTATCCAGTGATGTGAAACACTTGATAACTTCATGAACAGGGAAAACTGAGACACAAAGAGAGAAGAGGATTAAACTGAAGAAAGTTATAGTGAAAGAAAGATGTCATGAGCCATATACAAGCTAAACCCTATGGAAGCTAATACACAAGTTGAAAAGTTCTTGTATTTGTTCCTGAAAAACTAGCATTACATTTTCATGTAATACTGATATCTATGATCAAGCACATTGCTTAATCAAATATTAATGAAGAAAATATCTGAGAATGTAAAGTTCTTGAATAACCCATGGCAGCCTCAGAGTGCATCCATCAGATTATCACCCAACACATAACTCGAAGACAGAAGAGATACAACTCTTCAATTCTGAATAAGATATGGTAGGATATAAAACAAACATCTGACTTATATTACATATCAGTAAGTCTTCCCCTTAAGTTTTTTATGCAATGCAGATTGTCAAGAGCTTGTACTTGGTCTGGAAACACTAAACAAAGCACAAATTAGTCCTATTACACAGCCATATACTCCTCCCTCTCTCCCCTCCCTGCCCTTCCATATACAGTGATCACTGAACAAGCACATCCCAAAAAGAAAATTAAGAAATCTGTGTTCAGCCCATGAGAACATTTATTCTACACAGCCAAATATAACACAGCTCTTTTCTTTATGGGCTTTGTTGTGGTCACTACCCAAAGTAGTGACCACGACAAAACTAACTTTACTTCCCTCACAGGTGTTGGGGAACATGAATTAGAATCAGGGGCAGCAAGGGGAGAAAGGGTAGAGAGGGTAGTGTCTTCAATCCAAAGGCTAACACGCATACCTGAACTCTATCTACACATCTTTGATTTTCATATTTATTAAATGAGCACTTGAACTTACTAGTTTCTAATGATGTTTCTCTAGACAGCCATATGCTAGGGAAGTCCACAGATTTCATTCAAAGTTCAGTAGGATTGACTTGCATTAGAGATTTAAGAGCCACAATGGTTCTGGAGCATCAACTTATTGTGTAGGTCACACGGTGGACAAAGATTCAGGAAGATGAAAGACTGAAATTAAGCTGACTTATGTGCTCTGAAAGGGAACATCCATCAGTTCTACACACCTTTTAAGACTCCCCAAAACTGCCTGTTAGTTTTTGGCATTCCCCTAATTGCTACCTAAAGGAAGGCAGCTTTACCTTCCTTCCAACCCTGCTTGGGCTACAGCAGCACAGGAAAGAATCTCCTTTCTTTTCTCCCTCGAACCTAGCACCCAAGGAGCAACTTGCAAAACAGCTAGAGCTTACAGGTAGAAATCTGGAGACTTTCTAACTGCTAAACAGATAATTACAAGATTCAGGGTGGAGGGGGAACCTAAAAATCCACCCATACATATCAGATTCACTTGGGGAAAATAAAGTGTCTTTGAGACGTAACTCAGGCAGCCATCTCAGTGCATGTTCAAATCATAGAGGTTTAAAGAATAACTGCTACAACTACTTTACTGAAAAAGATTACATGCCTTTTTGCCAACATCCTGCCAAGCTTAAACATATCGTTAGGGTAACTGTTGTAAAGCGTTAATGTAAAGCCTCAGCACTTGAATTATGGTACTGGTTACATGCATATAACATGAATAGTGATTAAAGTGGGTTTTTATAAAATATATATTTTGAAATGCATCCGAACATCTTTTTAATTACTATCTTCCTTAAAAAACAACAGATTGATACAGTTTGAGTTGTTTTTAAAAAAGTATCAATCTGTGCTTTTATCTCCTTTCAGTTACTAGCTTACAGCTCTCCACATTGTACATCAACTCCACATCAGTAGCTCACCAGTCTGTGAATATTTGCCTCAGATTTGTAATTCTCATCAAATTTCTCAAAATCAAACCACACCAAACACCAACTACACTCACAGAGACCTGTTTTAAGCAACACATGCATTAAGCTTTGGCCTCTTGAATACTTCCTGGTGATGCAGTTTTCATTATTCAAGATCAGAGTACATACTCTTTCACTGTCTATTAGGACTTCTTTGTACCGCCTTGAATCAATGACTTTTAATACCAGTAAGCACCTACAAAGTTATTTGAAGGCAGCTATGCAGTTCCTCAAGTCTAAACATGTTGACTTTAAAATGTACTCCATACTGCAATTATAGATGAGTCTTGATTTAATTTAATTTTATTTTTGCTTCGCAGTAAATACGAGCAAGAAATTAACACACCAAGTACTTAATCTTCCTGATCTTGGCCATTTGCAATTCAAGGAATGTTTAAAATATTCTGTACATATCATCTTTTCATCTATAAAATTTTAAGCAGATTCAGGCAGTTTTCAACATAGCGGCTCACACAAGCTCTTCAGGACAAACCCAGTTTTTACCTCAAGTATCTTTAAAGAAGTGAATACCTATTTTAGGATATGCATGTGATAAGATAATGGAAATATAGCTACAGGTGAAGAGAAAGTAAGGTTACTTTAAAAAAAATCCCCTAGTGGGGCAGAAGTAAAGTTTCTAGAATACCTTATCTCATCTGCATGACATCATTAGAACACCTCAAGATACAATACGTTGAAACATAAGGGCTTTTGATTTATAAATATAAGTAGAGTAACAGGGTAAAACTTGGAATGAATTAAAATAGCTCTTCACTTCAGTAACTTAAACCTAACTAAAACAGAGTCAGCAACAGACTTTGGGTTAGAGGCTATGAAGAGGCCTGCGTTTAGGGCATTTACAGTCACTTCACAACTCCTTGAGGAACATACCAGAAGAACTGAAATGCAGATTGGAAAATTTAATTCCATGGCAAAAATATGCTCTTAAGGAGAATGCAAGTATTCCTTTCCTGTCAATTCTCAAACTGTAAAATACCTTGAAGTTGCAAACAAATTGCTTGTTAATTGCACTTCTCGGATTGTCAACCTAGGTTACAGACATTTGGACCCCTAGAATTACATTAATGCAGTAAGAAGTTTTTCTAGCCCAAACAAACCAGTAAAACAAAGACTCACTTCAGCTACTCCAGTGCATTTTAGTAATGTGAACTCCTACTTCACATTTTAAATACCTGCAAATGTTTGAGCCCTGGGACTATACAGCAAAAGAAAAAAATTTCTGAATACCTTTCTTATTTTGAAAGTAGTAAAGATCCATCTTAGGTAGTAAAAACCTTTTCCTACCTTTACTATTACATTTCAGTTCTCTACAACACCAGGCACTGTTGTCAGTTATGTAGGTTTATAACAACTTGGAAGCAGATGTGGACTTGGGACCACAGTTCAGCAGAAAGATCCAGACAGAAAGCCTAAGGAAGGTTAAATTCTCCACGCCCTTCCCCTTAAAACACTTGTTTTAACCCCAAGATACAGTTAACTAGTCCATTAAACCCAGAGCCTACAGTTTTCTAAAATTATTCAAGTTAGAATTACCTATTTGTAGGATAGTATTTCACAATACAATTGAACTACAGTAGCAGTTTCCTGCCAGTGGAAGACAGGTTTTGTCATCACCACTCCTGACCTTCTACCTCAGTTCCCTGCTGCCTGCAGCACAATTAGGAGACCAGTGCGTTCAAATGGCTAACTAAAAGTTTAAAAAATCCCCCACCCAAATACTAGTCAACTGCCACCACCTTTAAATGTCCAGGAAAGCTCACAGCATATCACTAAAAGATGCCTTTTCACCCCTCAACTCATATATATATATTTATATAGTGTGGTTATATATATTCATTTCTATATTTATATATAGATTTATATAATGTGGTTATATATATTTATTTCTTCTTTCTATTATGTGGTTATATATATTTATTTATTAAAAAGTGCCAGAGACTGAACCAGAAGAATGAAAGCTTCTACAAGTTTACATCGTACCACTTGTTCTGTCAGAAAAGACAGACACAGAATCATTAGCACATATGTAATGAAAAGTTAAGATTATTCTTTCAGAGACACTAACACACCTCACTTACACTATGAGATTACTGTGATCATGGACAGCAATAGACTAGTTCCTGTCCTATAATTTTTTTCTATTACCACAGTTAATCCCACGGAATTTTTGAACAACACCTTGGACAAAATCCAACATGAAAACACACAGCTTCATTAGTGAAGTCTGGAGTACTTTACTTTTTGAAGACTTATTGAATGATCATTAGAAGCTAATTATTTAGGAAAAAGCTATAAAATAGCACTCCTATCTAATAAGAAACATTGTGTCAGAAGGTAAGCACGGTTCTAACAGCTTTATTTGCCCAAATTATATATTTATTCAACTCCAACCTTTTGGCCTGAGACTAGACTGTCTAGATTCATTTTACAGACTACAGACAATTACTATAATGTTTAAGTTTTGAAAGTGCCATAACCAGAAGTGCCAAGAATGTGAAATGGCAGCTGTGTTATTTACCCATCTATTTTCAGTAGCAAGGTTAATTATTGCTAGCTTCACCCCAAAATCCTCACCCAGCTAAGTAAAATACACAAAGCAGTTATCTTTTTGAGTCAGGAAAATTTTAAATGACAATGAAAGAATTGGTTGTCTACCTATGAAGTAATGGCAAAATCAACTAAAATTAAAACATACTCAGCAACTTCCCCTTAGAGAAGGATATCTGACCAGCTTGCAGGTGGCAAGCTATCAACGAAAAGTTAACGATAAAAAAAGCTACGACTGTGATAACATACTAAATGCATACTTTTAACAAGGAGTTTATTAAGTCTTCCCCGCACCACCACAGACATGGTGTGAAAGCCATACCAAGTGAGGTTGATAAACTCAACGCGTACAAGCCCCATGCCGCAGTCCTGCCAGCCATGGTCGCTCAGCAGTTGGGAGTACTTGCCATGCTCTGACACCAGGTATTTTTGCACATCCGTATCAGTCAGCACACTGTGTTCCAAGACAAAATGTGCTTTACACCTCCAGAAACCATTTCTCAGAAGTTTGTGGCTAAGTAGTAAAACCTTAGACAGAGGGAGAATTTGTACTGGTCAACAAGTGTTTCTTCTACATGACCTATGCTTTCAGATTCGGCAGCTCCTGGCAGTGCCAACACACAGGCTGCCACAGGGACCAGGAAGAACAGAGCACCTATGTGTCAGTCACTCCTGAGTCCAACAACAAGCTCCATAACCTTAATGTCCTCTCTTAAAATAGAGTTTTTTCCAAGAAATTGACATTTCAGCATCAGGTTTTTAACAGAGACGCATCAAGGAGAAGTAACCTTAGTTTGGGATTTAGAGCCAAACAACAAAAAAAGCTTAAGAGTATTTTTTGCCTTGTCTCTAACCTAAGGTGTCAGGTTAACCTGCCTAATTGTGACAGCGAAAAGAAGGCAAGGGGATCGCTTCCTAGGTAGGGCAGGCTGTG